>CM051258.1:9429342-9474342 GCA_027921565.1 Artemia sinica | reverse complement strand
GTTGTCGTCGCCATCCCCATCATCTTTCCCAATGCCTAAAAAAGCGATGCATTCGGACGCAATCTCATCGGATTTCACGGACTTTACTTTTTTTCTTTAAACTCTCGGTGAACGTAGGTGGGCCTTTACGCTTCATCCAATACTTGACAGAAATAGTCGCAGCCAAAGTTACGTTTTTGAGCCCATTCCTTTCATTTTTTACTGTTTTCAAAACGCTGAAAAATCTGTCCACAACGACATTTGAGCAGGAAAATCCAAAAATAAACCGAATGACATGAAGAACGCTAGTGAACTTTAGCAATCCACTTGGCGTCTTGATGGACGCCACCCAGTTCCAAAAATTAATCGGGTTTCCGCCAGTGAGCAAACTGTCCTCTGGACTAAGCAGCATCAATGCCCGCCACTCCTTTTAAACCAGTCGAAAATCCCACGAGGGGTGCCCAAACTTCTGGCAAAAAGCCGCAACGACGGAACATCACCATCCGATGCGACTTTTGGGTCTACAATCTCTACAAAGTTGTAAATGTCGTGATCAAATGGAAATCGGTCGACTAACTGGGACACAGTTTCAATATATAATTTCTGGGCAATCTCCTTGATGCTCTTGCATTTCTCCATGCACTTTGTATATTTTCCTTGTAAAGAAAATAGACGGGCGATCGCCTCTGTTTTGTGGGTCTATCCAAGTCCGACAAAGTAGTCTACTCTAAAATATATTAGAAATGCAAGCACTGGTATATCGTTGATAAATTTCTATAAACCTACAAAAAAAGTCCATTTTTAAACATTCATCAAAAAACGAGATAGTGAGACAATGTTTAGTGCGCAAAATATACTACGCAACACCACAGTTTCGTCATTCAAATTTTCGTCGATTCGTTTAAAAGGTGAAAAATAAATTCCAAGGGCCATTTTCGTTAAATACGTTCAGATTATTAAAGTAAACAGATAAATTTTAGCCAGAGAAGCATAGCTATTAAAAACTTCAAAGGTACAGAAGCATTAGTAATATTTACTCAATTCACTGATGCAAATATTTGCTTAAGCTAAGCAATCAAAAGCCTTCTTGCATAACGCTGATTTTCTACATTTCTATGTGTTTTTTTTTCAAGTTAAAATAAAAAATCACAAGTCGACAAGTAGTTCCGCCAACGTTGATTAAGATACAAGAGGTATACATTTGCTGTATTTTGGGTCTAGCCCCCCCCCCCACACACACAAAATCTATCTCCCCCGGAAAAGTCCCCTGCAGAAAATTATCCGAAAATTTGTTATATAGTCATTTTGTTCAAAATAGTCCAAAGTTCAAAAACCATACCTCCGGTGTGACAACACCCCTTCCTGTCCCTGGGGCAAAGGCTGTAAGATATGCAAGTTGCTAATTGTTAAGATATAAGGTTTTTTATGGGAAGGGTGGTACTTCAAACTTTGGAGGGGGCAGATTCCTCAAAGAGTGCATTTTAATGCCAAAACATCCTAACTCTCATTGAGTCTTCGTGACCGGAAGGCTCAATGAGGTGGTAGAAATTGATATTTAGTCTCTCTTGATACCTGGGAATTTTTTTGGTCTACGCTGTTATTACGGAAGTAAAGAGTAACATTAAACCCCAAAAATAGCAGAATTTTTTCCGTAAAGGAGGGGGCTAGGCTTCCTCCTCCCCAGCCTCCCCCTTGTGGTCATAGAAACTTCGGTTGATGCTCATTTGATCGAAAATTGAGAATTCTATTCCTTTTATAAGTCAAAAGTGATTGGAGACCAACCAGCCCCTGTCCCAAAACTGTTTTTGTATCTGGTCCTTTTGTTACCTCTTAGAACATCTGATCGACATTGTGTGGGAGATTTTCCATGGGGGGGATTATCCAGGGGGAATTTTCCGTGGAGTGGGGAAATCTGAAAGGATGGAATTTCCCGCGGGGGAATTTTCTGGGGGGAGAGAAACGCTGGCTTTCCTTTATTTTTAACATTAGGTTAAAATAGAGACTTACTAGTCCAGGGGCCCAACTGGGGCAGGAGGTGCAATTGTCCCCCTAGATTGCTTCGCCCATAGGTTTCGAAAAATATTCTTTTGGAATTTTTATTTTAGTTTATCTTTTATTCTGGTAATTGTATTGAAAAAATCGAAAATTCAGCAAAATTACCCCCTCCCTCTATATTTTGAAAAATGCATTCTTCCCTACATTTCCATAAATTGGTGCCCCTACACAAGTCGGCAAGTAGATCACCCAGCTTTGATCAAGCCACCAGAATCGTTATTTTGAAAACAAGTTAAAACATATTTTTTATATTTATTATTTTAACTGTATAAGCCTTGTGTCAGATTAAAAAGTCTTTAGTCTTCTGTATAACAAAAATTTGTTATACAAATGTAGATTTGAACCTCTACAAATGTAGATTTGCCAAATTTGATTAAGAAATCAGAGTGGATGTGTCTTTAGTTGATCTTACCAGGCTTGAATGAGATTACTAAAAAAGGATCCGATTTGCATAGTCCTTGTAATCAATCAGTCACCGTAAATATTGGTCTATATTTATCGATATTCATGTCATTTGTTAATAAATAGCATCTTGTACATTTACAGATTGAAGAAAATGGGGTGGCTTATTTCTCTCCTGATATTTTGCACCTAATAATCATTGGTGACTCTTAAAATGAGAGTGTATATGGTGACTCTTAGAGTTCGTATGACTAGTGGGTTTTACTTCGTCACCATTGGATTCAGCTGACTGTCCACGTCGAGAAAACAAACGGTTTAAAATTGTAAGCTGCTCTTATATGTTTCTAAACTGTATTTTATTTATCAAATGTGTCATTGGTGACACTACCTGGGTGACACTCAGGGTCGTATCCAGGAATTTTGTTCGAGGTCTGAGGAAGGGGTTGAATTTTTTTTAAATGGATCAAAAATTTGGTTATATGCATTTTGTTACATTTTCGCGAGTAGGACAGACATTTTGGAGGGTGGATGGGTTAAACCCCCTAACCCCCATGGGCACTGCCTTACTGACCCTGTTTCTTTGTTGCAAAATTACTAACTTATTACTAATTACAAAGATCTTTAAACTACAATGCAAAGCTCTAGCCATACAAGTATTTTTTTTTCTCCTCACACAGCTACTCCCCTGTTGGGTGTATGGTAAGAAGTAAGAACCGTGGGACGCCAGAGATTAGAAATAACCGCCGGAAATTACCTTGTACTCGTTGGATGCTTACACTATCAGAAGTTCAGAGAAACCTTAGAGCCAATGAATAGTTTTAAAGCCAGACATCAAACAGTTCGTGGTAACGAACTGTAAGTAAGGAGCGACCCGGCTCAATAGTAACCGAAACTCTAAAAAACGGAATTTCGATACCGATAGACACATCAGAAGAATGAGATTTTTATGCTAATTTCAAATATATAAGTTTCATCAAGTTTAGCCTTACCCATTAAAAGTTACTTCCCTGAGAAAATTTGCCTTATTTTCGAAAAAAGGGGGAAACAACCCCTAAAAGTCATAGAACTCTAAGTCACACCTCAGATTCCCACCATTGAGTCACACCATCAGAGTCACACCATTGAAAGTCACACCATCAGATTCAGCGTATCAGAGAACCCTACTATAGAATTTTCAAGCTCCTATCTGTAAAAATGTGGAATTTTGTATTTTTGCCAGAAGAAAGATCATGGATGCGTGTTTTTTTTTTTTTTTTTTTTTTTTTTTTTTTTTTTTTTTTTTTTTTTTTTTTTTTTTTCCAGGGGTGATCGTATCGATCCAGTAGTCCTAGAATATCGTGATAGGGCTCATTCGAACGGAAATTAAAAGTTCTAGTGCCCTTTTTAAGTGACCAAAAAATTGGAGGGCAACTTGGCCCCCTCCCACGCTCATTTTTTTCCTGAAGTCACCCAATCAAAATTTTGAGATATCCATTTTGTTCAGCATAGTCGGAAATCTAATTAATATGTATTTGAGGATGACTTAATCCCCCATAGTTCCCGAGGGAAGGGCTGCAAGTTATAAACTTTGCCCATTGTTTACATATAGTATTGGTTATTGGGAAGTATACAGGTGTTTTTAGGAGGATTTTTTTCTAGTGGGGGGTCGGGGTCAGAGTAGGGGTTACGGGGGAGGATCTTTCCCTGGAGGATATTTCCTTGGGGAAGGAACATTTCCATGAAGGGGGCGCCAGATTTCCCAGCATTATTTAAAAAAACGATCAGAAATTAAATAAAAAAAACAAGTTTTTTTTCAACTGAAAATAAGGAGCAACATTAAAACTTAAAACGAACAGAAATTATTACGTATATGACAGCGTTCGCCCCCTAGTCAATACCTCGCTCTTTACGCTAAAGCTTTTTAGTACTTTCAAAAGAGCTATCTATTCTAATTAACCGGCCTTTGTGATTCAGGGGTTTGTGATTCGAACAAGATTCGAACTTTAGGGTAGAGAGCGAGGTATTGACTAGGGAGTGAACTCCCTAATATACGTAATAAAAACATACGAATATAGAAATTCGTTATGTAAGTTAATTCGTAAGTTACGTCAGAACAAAATTTCGAGAAACCCAATTAGCCAAAAAAAGGAAAATAAATATGCGAATTTCGTTTTAATTATTCATGTACGGTGAGCCAAAATCAGAGCTGCATTAATTCAAAAACGTTCAGAAATTAACTAAAAAAAACAAGTTTTTTTTAACTGAAAGTAAGGAGCGACATTAAAACATAAAACGAACAGAAACTATTCCGTACATGAAAGGGGCTGTCCCCTCCTCAGCGCCTCGCTCTTTACACTAATTTGACTCTGTCGCACAACTTTATTTTTTAAAACAATAAAAAACTTTAGCGTAAAGAGCGAGGCGTTGAGGAGGGTACAGCCCCTTTCATATACGGAATAATTTCTGTTCGTTTTAAGTTTTAACGTTGCTCCTTACTTTTAGTTAAAAAACTTGTTTTTTCTAGTTAATTTATAAAAAGAAGCGTACCGACATCAAGGTATATCTAATATTTTTTCGGGGGGAGGGCAATATTTTCGAAGGTTGTTTCACAAAAAATAGCTTAAAAGCGCATGAAAAATTTGTTTATATGCACTTTTGTTACGTTTTTATGAGTCGAATAAAATTTCAGGGTATATCAAACCTGGTAAACCCCCATCCCCAGGATACAGCCTTGATCATTATTTACGCTGCAGAATTTTCTGTTCCGAAAGGTCCCTAGTATCAAGGGAAAATTATAGCATTAAAACAATTGCACATTGGGAAAAAACTAGAATTCTAATAAATTTCTAATCACACACATCATTTTCACCCTTACTGGGTATTAAATAAAACAATAATTTTTTTTAACTGAAAGTAAGAAGCGACATTAAAACGAACAGAAATTATTCCGTATATGAAAGGGTCTGTCCCCTACTCAACGCCTCGCTCTATTCGCTAAAGTTTGACTCTGTCTCACAACTTTATTTTTTAGAGCAATAAAAACTTCAGCGTAAAGAGCGAGGCGTTGAGGAGGGGACAGCCCCTTTCATATACGGAATAATTTCTGTTCGTTTTAAGTTTTAATGTCGCTCCTTACTTTCAGTTAAAAGAACTTGTTTTTTTATTCAATTTCTGAACGTTTTCGAATTAATGCAGCTTTGATTTTGGCTCACCATACATTAATAATTAAAACGAAATTTGCATATTAGTTTTATTCTTTTTTTGGCTAAATGGCTTTCT
Source organism: Artemia sinica (assembly GCA_027921565.1). Lineage (NCBI taxonomy): Eukaryota > Metazoa > Arthropoda > Branchiopoda > Anostraca > Artemiidae > Artemia > Artemia sinica. The sequence goes on along the minus strand of CM051258.1, from coordinate 9,468,648 downwards.
CGAAATTTTGTTCTGACGTAACTTACGAATTAACGAACTTCTATATTCGTATATTTTTATTGCGTACGGTATATTAGGGATTTCGCCGCCTAGTCAATACCTCGCTCTTTACGCTAAAGTTAAAATTTTGTTCCAATTCTTTAAGAATAACCCCTTAATCACAAAGGCCGTTAGTTAGAATAAACAGCTCTGGTGAAAGTACAAAAAAACTTTAGCTTGAAGTGCGAGGTAATGAATAGGGGGTGAACCCAATCATATACGTTATAATTTCTATTCGTTTCAAATTTTGATGTTGGTCCTTACTTCCAGTTGAAAAAAAAAATGTTTTTTTATTTAATTTTGATTGTTTTTTAAATAATGCTGGAAAATCCGACACCCCCTTCATAGCAATGTTCCTTCTCCCATGAAAACTTCCTCCATGGAAAGATCCTCCCACGTAACCCCCAACCCCCCCCCCCCCCTAACTACCAGAAAAAACTCCCCTGAAAACTTTTGTATACTTCCCAATAACCAATACTATATTTAAACATTGGGCAAAGTTCATAACTTGCAGACCTTCCCCCTGGGACTCTGGGGATTAAGTTATCCTCAAATAAATAGTTATTGTATTTTTTGACTATGCTGAACAAAACTGCTACCTCAAATTTTGATCGGGTGACTTTGGGAAAAAATGAGCGTGGGAGGGGGCCTAGTTGCCCTCCGTTTTTCTGGTCACTTAAAAAGGGCACTAGAACTTTTGATTTTCGTTCGAATGAGCCCTCCCGTTATATTCTAGGACCACTGGGCCGATACGGTCACCCCTGGGAAAAAACAACAAATAAACACGCATCCGTGGTATTTCTTCTGGCAATAATTACAAAATTCATAGTTGGCTTGAAACATAGGAGCTTGAAACTTCCATGATATGGTTCTCTGATACGCTGAATCTGATGGTGTGATTTTCATTAAAGTTCTATGACTTTTAAGGGGTGTTTCCTCCTTTTTTCGAAAATAAGGCAAATTGTCTCAGGCGTGTAACTTTTGATGGGTAAGACTATAGGGCTACTTGATGAAACTTATGTATTTGAAATCAGCATAAAAGTCTGATTATTTCGTCCGAAGTACTACCGAAACTTAGAACTCGTCTCCCCCCCCCCCCCGAAAACTCGCCTGGAGAGTTGTTTTAAGGCAGCGTTAGGTGTTGAGTGGGAACATAGTGCACTATTGCAGTAGAATACACTCAAGTAGACTATAAAGAAAAATAATAATGAATTATAATAATAATGATTAATAATTTATAATCAATAACATAATTTATAATAACTATTATATTAATTCTTAATTTATATTAATAATAATTAAATGATAGTAATTAATAATCAACGACATAATTTATAATAATCATTATTATACCTTTATTATAATTTATATTAATATTAAAAATCAAATAATGTATTAAACTATTAAAAAATAATGTTGTTTTGAGAAAAACGTCATTTTGACAACGAAACGCTGCAGTCTATTCTGAACCCTCACCAGTGAAAATTTATCCATTTATTTTGTGTAATGATATTACCCGTGTGGGAAATAATGTGTAAACCAGGGAGGAATTTAATTAGAATTCGTACTCAGGAAGAGAGCGGAAATACCACTTGTTTACTTCTGAGGATTGAATTTCATAGTGTTAATTAAACATTTTCGAAAATTCAGGAGAATATTCGAATATTAGCCCAATTCCTTAAATTGTTTGTATTTTTTAAATTACATTTCTTATGCTTTAACATAAACTGTCGCTTCAATTAAGCGTAAGTTTATTCAGGGAAAAGATGCCTCCGGTACTTATAAATGAGAACCGTATTGAACAATTTCTTATACGTATGGTGGTGAGATTTCATGATGAAGGCAGTTTAAACTTTCGCTTTGGAGGCCTGGATGAAATTAAGTTGACAGAAACTACCCTTTTTCGTATGTCTTTCGTATTTGAACCCCAAATCTCGATCCGAGAAAAGATAATACGTTTAAAATTGATCGCATGTTGTTAGGTCAAAGATCATTGGCCTACATCATAAAAAAACATCTCACGAGGTGTGAATTGTACTTCACCCCTCGCGAATAGCTATAATCGCCAAATTCTGTTTCTCCAATAATATAATATTCGTCTTTTTAGAAACCCCTAGTATAAAATGGGTGCAAACATGACGATTGACGACTAGTCCAATAAATAAAACTCATTAAGCTGATACATAAAATTAAACGAAATAAATCTTACAGACCAAAATTAAATAAAAAGCGTAATAATAAATAAAGCTTATCAATAAACTAATAAAATCAATAAAATAAAATAGTCACAATATGCATTAAGGAAATTAGATTTTGCCCTATCCCGAAAGGCGGTATGTGAATTTCACCGGAGATCGAAAAGTAAAATTGCAACTATATCTGTGTTTTATAGAACCTTCTAAATAAAACCTCATAATTGTCTTATCAGTTATCAAGATAAAACGAGCTCAATTGTCATTGAATATTAACGAACTCAACTTCCAAATTGAATATTCTAATTATCTTATCAGCCTTCAAGATAGAAATAAACTCAATCTTGATACCAAAAATTCAAATTCAACTATGTCTGCATTTTATACAACCTCCTAATAAAACAGAATTTCCTGAATAGAACTTCTTAATTATCTTATCAGCCTTCAAGATAAAACAAGCTCAGTCTTGATGTCAGAAGCTCAAAATTCCAATATATCTGTGTATTACAGAACCTCCTAATAGAATGAAGCCTCCTTAATAGAAACTCCTAATTGTCTTGTCAGCCTTCGGGATAAATAAATTCAATTTTAAGGTCAAAGCTAAAAATTCCATTATATCTGTGTATTACAGAACCTCCTAATAGAATGAAGCCTCCTTAATAGAAACTCCTAATTGTCTTGTCAGCCTTCAGGATAAATAAATTCAATTTTAAGGTCAAAGCTCAAAATTCCAATATATCTGTGTATTACAGAACCTCCTAATAGAATGAAGCCTCCTTAATAGAAACTCCTAATTGTCTTGTCAGCCTTCAGGATAAATAAATTCAATTTTAAGGTCAAAGCTCAAAATTCCAATATATCTGTGTATTACAGAACCTCCTAATAGAATGAAGCCTCCTTAATAGAAACTCCTAATTGTCTTGTCAGCCTTCAGGATAAATAAATTCAATTTTAAGGTCAAAGCTCAAAATTCCAATATATCTGTGTATTACAGAACCTCCTAATAGAATGAAGCCTCCTTAATAGAAACTCCTAATTGTCTTGTCAGCCTTCAGGATAAATAAATTCAATTTTAAGGTCAAAGCTAAAAATTCCAATATATCTGTGTATTACAGAACCTCCTAATAGAATGAAGCCTCCTTAATAGAAACTCCTAATTGTCTTGTCAGCCTTCAGGATAAATAAATTCAATTTTAAGGTCAAAGCTCAAAATTCCAATATATCTGTGTATTACAGAACCTCCTAATAGAATGAAGCCTCCTTAATAGAAACTCCTAATTGTCTTGTCAGCCTTCAGGATAAATAAATTCAATTTTAAGGTCAAAGCTCAAAATTCCAATATATCTGTGTATTACAGAACCTCCTAATAGAATGAAGCCTCCTTAATAGAAACTCCTAATTGTCTTGTCAGCCTTCAGGATAAATAAATTCAATTTTAAGGTCAAAGCTCAAAATTCCAATATATCTGTGTATTACAGAACCTCCTAATAGAATGAAGCCTCCTTAATAGAAACTCCTAATTGTCTTGTCAGCCTTCAGGATAAATAAATTCAATTTTAAGGTCAAAGCTCAAAATTCCAATATATCTGTGTATTACAGAACCTCCTAATAGAATGAAGCCTCCTTAATAGAAACTCCTAATTGTCTTGTCAGCCTTCAGGATAAATAAATTCAATTTTAAGGTCAAAGCTCAAAATTCCAATATATCTGTGTATTACAGAACCTCCTAATAGAATGAAGCCTCCTTAATAGAAACTCCTAATTGTCTTGTCAGCCTTCAGGATAAATAAATTCAATTTTAAGGTCAAAGCTAAAAATTCCAATATATCTGTGTATTACAGAACCTCCTAATAGAATGAAGCCTCCTTAATAGAAACTCCTAATTGTCTTGTCAGCCTTCAGGATAAATAAATTCAATTTTAAGGTCAAAGCTAAAAATTCCAATATATCTGTGTATTACAGAACCTCCTAATAGAATGAAGCCTCCTTAATAGAAACTCCTAATTGTCTTGTCAGCCTTCAGGATAAATAAATTCAATTTTAAGGTCAAAGCTAAAAATTCCATTATATCTGTGTATTACAGAACCTCCTAATAGAATGAAGCCTCCTTAATAGAAACTCCTAATTGTCTTGTCAGCCTTCAGGATAAATAAATTCAATTTTAAGGTCAAAGCTCAAAATTCCAATATATCTGTGTATTACAGAACCTCCTAATAGAATGAAGCCTCCTTAATAGAAACTCCTAATTGTCTTGTCAGCCTTCAGGATAAATAAATTCAATTTTAAGGTCAAAGCTAAAAATTCCAATATATCTGTGTATTACAGAACCTCCTAATAGAATGAAGCCTCCTTAATAGAAACTCCTAATTGTCTTGTCAGCCTTCAGGATAAATAAATTCAATTTTAAGGTCAAAGCTCAAAATTCCAATATATCTGTGTATTACAGAACCTCCTAATAGAATGAAGCCTCCTTAATAGAAACTCCTAATTGTCTTGTCAGCCTTCAGGATAAATAAATTCAATTTTAAGGTCAAAGCTAAAAATTCCATTATATCTGTGTATTACAGAACCTCCTAATAGAATGAAGCCTCCTTAATAGAAACTCCTAATTGTCTTGTCAGCCTTCAGGATAAATAAATTCAATTTTAAGGTCAAAGCTCAAAATTCCAATATATCTGTGTATTACAGAACCTCCTAATAGAATGAAGCCTCCTTAATAGAAACTCCTAATTGTCTTGTCAGCCTTCAGGATAAATAAATTCAATTTTAAGGTCAAAGCTCAAAATTCCAATATATCTGTGTATTACAGAACCTCCTAATAGAATGAAGCCTCCTTAATAGAAACTCCTAATTGTCTTGTCAGCCTTCAGGATAAATAAATTCAATTTTAAGGTCAAAGCTCAAAATTCCAATATATCTGTGTATTACAGAACCTCCTAATAGAATGAAGCCTCCTTAATAGAAACTCCTAATTGTCTTGTCAGCCTTCAGGATAAATAAATTCAATTTTAAGGTCAAAGCTAAAAATTCCATTAAGTCTGTATTTTATAGAACCTCCTAATAGAACAGTACCTTCTGAATAGAACCTCACATCTGTCTTCAGGATAAAACATGCTTTATTGTAATAAAGCTTAATAGTGTATTATTAATATTAAGCTTAATAATAAATTTTAATAATTGTTGTTTAATAGTGGTGTTAATAATATAGAAGGTTTTAAATATTCCCCGTGCAGTCATTAGCTATGAAGGAGCTGCAACGGATTTTTGAATATCAAAATTAGATATGTTTACGTTTTCAAACGTTTTAACAAGAGTGTAAACCTTTCAGCTGTGACATCAATAAAAGACACCACTAACTTGCCAGCCTTTTTTCTCTTATTCTGTCTTATGCCAAATGCAAGTCAAAGTGGACATTTTTTATTAATCAACTGCCTCATTTCAACTGTATTGATGGGCGAATAACAAGGATAACACAGATACCAAGTGACAACCTCTAGTCAAATTTATTTCAAAATTCACACCAAATCAAGATAGATAGACTTTTGCACGCAAGATATTCCATTCCTCTCTATTAATTAACTTTATTATTGTCAATATATTGATAAGCGAGAAACCTAATTGCGGGGGCGTGTCCCTGCTTAAAAAGAATCAATAAGGATGCATAAAATGTAAAATAGTTCAGGAAATAAGGGAAAAAATGAAAATATAGTAAATCCTGCCCTGCAATATGCTCATTTTTAATTCTCTGCTAGACATGGCGTAGATCTGTTTCAGAAGCGACATGGAGTCATCAACACAGCCCAAAATCTGTACAAAAATTTAAAAACTGGGACTCAGGCAGTGTCATCTGACAGACGCACCTTTGACTCTGTGCCAGACACACATACACTAATTTACTTCAAAGAAGTGGATTCATCGAAACAGGCACAAAATTAGGAAAATACAATAAAGTTTTAAAGTACCGAGCACAACGAAATAAAAACATCCTTTGCCACCTATGAACCCATCTCAGGTTTGTTCATACCTTAAAACAGCAGTTTTCTAAGAATTTTTGGTTGGTTGTTTCAAATTGTAAAATTTGTCCCAATGCCTCATTTTCGTCAGTGTTGTCATGTTGAACCGTGAAAACAAATAGACAAAACTAATAAGTGAAATTTGACGGTACTTTTTGTCCGTAGAAATTCAGCCATTAGCAATCTGCTGATTCCCGGAAACAACTAAATCTTCAAAGCAAAGCTAAGCCTTCTTAAACTGTCTGTTGCCATTTTTTTTTACCTTGTTTTTGAAAAATATTTTTTCAACCACGTTCCTTGTATTTTAGTTTAATTTCTTTTCAGTTTTTCATTAATTTTACTTTATTTTTATTTTAATTATTTCTTTTATTTTAATTTTACTCTTATCACTACCAAAAACTGCATAATTGTCATCAGGATTTGCAATCCTGAACATCAGGTAACATCACTTACTGCTAATAATAATAATAATAGTAATAAAAAAGATGCTTCCAATCCCCCTCCTTCTGCATAACTGCTCTCTGGGGTTATGCTGAGAACCTCATTGCCTGGGAGTTCTCTGAAGAGACGTTTGAGAAGTTCTCTGGGAGTTCCCTGGGAGTTCGCTAAAAAGGATGTTTTGTGCCTACCATAATTTTGTTTACTATTTACACCCAGCCGAGGCCATCTTTTTGAACGAAATACATGAATAATATTTAGCTTATGCAGATTAGATTAGCCTACATTTTTTCTCTTCATTTTTAATCCATTTTATTTAACTTTGTATGTTAGACGATCGAATCTTTTAAGATGAATTATTTAGAAAGTCGAAACCTGTTTAAAGTACGTCATTTATCATATACAAGTAACTATGTCTATATGGTGGAGAGCTAGGCGTGGTCGCGACTTTAACTCTAACAAGCATTATTCTATAAAATAGTAATCGCTAGGCCTGCATCAGCACAAAAGCTGAGCAAATTATTTTTCATTTTTAGTAGAAATGTTAAAAAATAGGTACTTTCCCATTATATGGGCCTTTTTAAAAAGTCAAGTTTGGTTAATGCTAATGAAATAAAATGAAATTAGATGAATATATAATAGTTTATAAGCAAATTTGGGCTATATATTTGCACATTAGGGGGTGGGGTGGGGGTAAAGCATTGCATATATTAAATACGTAACTTAACCTATGTACCTTTTCCCTCTCCTAAACCCCAAAAAAAAAACAGTTTAAATATCGTATACGCAATGAAAACCATGCTATGTATTCCACTACTCTATAGCAGTCTCTTGAATTAACCCGTCAAAAACGGGTTTTTCGTGACTGGTTTCCTTGTAAAGGCCCATATAATGGGAAAGTACCAAAAAATATTAAAAAGTCAAGTGAAAAGATTAGAATGAACTTAAAGAAAATCCCCACTCCCTGCAATTTTTGTTTGACTCATAAAAACGTAATAAAAATGTACAAAAACACATCTTTTATGCGTTTTTTAAGTTTTTGTAACCCCACCCCTGAAAAAAAATCCTGAATACGGCCTTGATGTTGCAGTTATGGCACGTTTTCATATTTTAGTACATTTGGAGATGAACTTATGTTTCAAGTTTTATTTTAAATCTTTATTTTACAAATTACATGTTTATTTAAATTCTTGAGTCAGAAGAGTGTTTGCATGAAAATTAAAATTTTTTCATTCTCCTGTTAAATTATGAAAATGTTTGATATACGCTTTCATGTCGGACCAAAATTTCACCCTCTTTCCGCCACCTGATGTACATCTCCGAGCGCCACGTGAAATCGACGACCCGTCTTGTCGGACAACATGAGATATTATCAAGTGTTCAAGTCTTGAGATATTACTTCTTCTCTGGTAATAACATCGGGCCGATGATGCACACTTTCGGTGTAAGTTAACACTCCCCTATCTCTGAATAGATTGGGTTATTGTCTACCATAATTTTGGAAATAATATATGGGGGACAATTAGACGCTATTGCAATACAATATAAGTGCCAATTTCAACTGTGCAATACATGGCAAATGTGCATGTCTTGCTATAATATCGAGTTATCTCTTCCTGTCTGGTTGTGCCCTTATTGCTCTACAAATGAGTTTCTTTCACTGACATTTTGACAGCCTTTCATGCTTAAGAAATGATACATGCTTATCTTGTCATTTAAGTGATTTAATTTACTTTTTATTATTCTTTCTTGCCGTCTTGGTGGCTCCTAGCATTTGCAGAGATAACCATGAGAGGCAGACCGTAAAATAGCGGTTATTGAAATATTTTCACACGTTTTATGGCCCCTATCTTCTGGTTCAGTATATAATATGGTGCAATATAATGTGGTGCCATGGGAACACCTATAGAGGATAGTCAGGATATTTTTTGTTGGACAAGCAAAGAATTTTTCTGAAGGGCGGGACAGAACTAACAAAAATCTGTTTTGCCCCCCTTTCAGGATAAGTTTCTCTTTTAGGTACATATTTTGTAACTGTCTGTCCCTAAAAAAGTATGACGCATTCAGGGCCGTTCTCAGGGATAATAGTGCTAGGGGCACAATTAACTGGGAGTTCCCACCGAAAAATATTATGTGATCTATCAAACTATCGCAATCACCTTTAAAAAAATCTTGATCATGGTAACCCCTGCCACACGACCCCTGGGGCCATCTCCCCTTTGGACGACCTTGGCGTTACTTCATGTGTCGTCCCTGTGTATTTGGATGTTTAATAGTAAAGTAACGTTAGCCACATTCTAAGAAAAAATTGCCTTAAAGATATGTTTTGAACTCAGTTTGACCCTAAAACACTGAAGTTCAAGAAACTTACGGTAAAAGCAATTACAGAAAGAAGATGCCAGTTCACAAAAGTATATGAGGCTCAGGACCAGCATGGCCAGTTTTTTTTTATATTTTGGGGCATTGAACGATTCATTGTTATTTTCGAAATAAAAGAGCACTAGGACAATTGAGGAAAGGGATGGGTGGGCAATTGCCCCCTAGTTATGGAAAAATACAGATTCTTCGGTATTCCCATTGTATTGAACCCCCCCCCCTCTTTGCTTGGAAAAATAAATTTTCTTCTATGATAAATAAATTATAGAAACAATCCTTGCCCCCCTCCCTACACTTTTGTGAATTTGTGAAGGGCGAGGTATCTTTGACCTCACTGTACTCACTGACATACTACAAGTCGGGCTTGGCATGCATTATAACCTTTAAAATCCTCGACCATTCTGGAATTGCCACTGAGCATTTAACAGAATTTGAAGATTCCCTTGCTTAAAACGCCAGAACTTTAGCTGATATTAAATGGTAATAAAATATGTACTCAAATTACTTTTTGAGGGTAATCTTTGAATTATATGCCTTGTCCAAGACTTCAAGGTCAAAACTAAAATCTAGCAGCCCTGGAAAGGTCCAAAGGTGATCTCAGCTTGTATTTTTTGAGCCAGATAGACAAAATATCCAAGCAAACTTGATTGTCTGAGCTGTGGATCCGTTTAGTCTGCATTATAAAGCTGCACTTCCTTTTGTTTGTCTATTGCCCATGTATTCCTAAACGAATGGACAAATGGCTGGAACTTATCATGTACAACATTCTCTGGTAGTAGAATATCTAAGGTGTGTCTGGGGGTGGGAAGGAGGGGGATCTAATATATTCCGCTTCGCAACATGTGTCTATAGCATGTGTTTTTTTTCCTGGAAGAAGAAGATGAAAAAGAAATGGGAAGATCTAATTGGAGGCAAAGTAGGGGAGAGGGAAGTCAGATTATTCCTTTTTTAATTATGTATATTATTCGTGACTAAACTTGTCCTTAACTATCTCAAGAGTTTTTTTTAATCCAAAAAAAGGTAAAAAGTATTTTTTTTTGGGGGGGGGAGGGATATATTTTAGTATTTATTGAACAGAAACTGCCTGGAAATTGATGTCTTTTAGCAAATTGATGTCAATTTCATATTGGCCTTTTATGGCCGAAATTCTCTTTCGCAGCAAGTTTTTCTTTGACTCTTTATCAAAAACTCTATTTTTTTTAACAATAAAAAAACTTTAGCGTAAAGAGCGAGGCGTTGAGGAGGGAACAGCCCCTTTCAAATACGGAATAATTTCTGTTCGGTTTAAGTTTTAATGTCGCTACTTACTTTCAGTTAAAACCTTTTTTTTTATTTAATCAAACAGTTCGTGGTAACGAACTGTAAGTAAGGAGCGACCCGGCTCAATGGTAACCGAAACTCTAGAAAACGGGTTTTTGATACCAATAGATATATCAAAAGAGTCAGATTTCAATGCTGATTTCAAATATATAACTTTCATCAAGTTTAGTGCTACCCATCAAAAGTTAGCTCCTGAGAAAATTGGATGATTTCTGAAAAAAGGGGGAAAGACCCTAAAAGTATAGAACTTAATGAAAATCACACCATCATATTCAGCGTATCAGAGAACCCTACTGTAGAGGTTTCAAGCTCCTATCTACAAAAATGTGGAATTTTCCATTTTTTGCCAGAAGAAAGATCACGGATGCGTGTTATTGTTTTGTTTGTTGTTTGTTTTTTTTTTTTTTCCCCAGGGGTTGATCCGTATCGACCCAGTGGTCCTAGAATATCGTGGGGAGGCTCATTGAACGGAAATTAAAAGTTCTAGTGCCATTTTTAAGTGGACCAAAAAAAAAATAGAGCGGCAAACTAGGACCCCTCCCACGCTCATTTTTTTACCAAAGTCAACCGATCAAAATTTTGAGATAGCCATTTGTTTCAGCATGAGTCGCAAATATGAATAATATGTCTTTTAGGATGCTTAATCCCTCGAAGCCCCCAGGAGGAGGCTGAAAGTAGAACTTTACTCAAATGTTTAACATATAGTATTGGTTATGGGAAGTATACAGACTTTTTCAGATGGAGATTTTTTTCTGCGTAGGTGGGGAAGAGAGGGTCGGGGGCTATATGAAGGATCTTTCCATGAAGGAAGTTTTCATGGGGGAAGGGGAAATTGCCAGGAAGGGGGCGCCGGACTTGCCAGCATTATGTTATTGGTTATTGGGAAGTATACAACCCATTTTCAGGCAGGATTTTTTCTGGAGGGGGGTGGGGCTAGAGGAGGGAACTTCTGGAGAATATTTCCGTGGATGATGTTTCTTTGGGGGAAGGGTGACATTTCTATGAAGGGGGCGCCGGATTTCCCAGCATTATTTAAGAAACATCAGAAGTTAAATAAAAAAAAAACAAGTTTTTTCACTGAAAGTAAGGAAGGAATTATTAGAACTTAAAACGAACAGAAATTATAAAGTTGTGAGGGGCGTTCTCCCCAAGTCAATACCTCGCTCTTTACGCTCACAGTTTTTTTTTTTTAGTGCTTTCACAAAGAGCATCTATTCTAATTTAAACGGCTTTGTGATTCAGGGTTTGGAATCAAAATGTTTTTTAACTTTTAAAACGTAAAGGAGCAGTGGTATTGACTAAGGGGAGACCCCTTCATATAAGTAATAACATATACGTATAAAAAAAAACAATAAAAAAACAAGCGAACGGCTCCAATATAAAATCGAAACTTTTCAAAACGAAATTTTATGCAATAAATGTATCAAAGAAGGTGTTTATAATGCTGATCCTAAATATATAAATTTATTAAGTTTAGTATACTCATCAAAGGCTACGAGCCTGAGAAAATTTACTCGAGTTTTTAAAGAGGGGGAAAACATCCCCTAACAAGTGAAAGAATTTTAATGAAAATCACACCGTCAGATTCAGCGTACAGAAAAACCTATTACATAGCGTGCAAGTCATATCTGCAAAAATCTGCAACTTTGTATTACCAGAAGAAAAATATCCGAACTATAGAAGTAGTTACGTAAGTTAATTGTAAAAGACATCCATTTAGCCAAAAGAAAAGTAAAATTTTTATGCAAATAAAGCTGCATTAACTAAAAAACGATCAGAAATTAAATAAACTAACAAGTTTTTAACTGAAAGTAAAGGAGCGACATTAAATTAAACGAACCAGGAAATTTATTCCGTATATGAAAAGGGGCTGTGCCCTCCTAAACGCCTCGCCTCTTTACGCTAAAGTGTGACTCGTCTCAACAACTTATTTTTTAAAACAATTAAAAAACTTTAGCGAAAGAGCCGAGGCGTGAGGAGGGACAGCCCCTTTCATATACGGAATAATCACCACATAAGAACGGGGTTAAGGACTTATTATAATCACAGCCTCTGGCGAAAATATTACAAATGAAGGGAAGGAGGGGAGCCAAGGCTGAGGAAACAGCTTTCGACGTTTGATTTGACGGTTTTCGATTAGCAAAGGATGCGAAGTTTCTGATTTTGTTGTCATCTCACGGTGATAGAGAAAGAAAGGGGGGGGGGGGGTTGAACTCCCAATCCAAGCCCACTGTTGTTATTCATGGTTACTCATACAACGTTTTACATTTTTTATACTTAAAAATAGAATTAAGGAATTGTTATTGGAACGGTGTTAGTCACAGCCGTCCGTGAAAATACTAAAAGTCAAGAGGAGGAGAGATGACAAGCCTGCAAAAAAGTGTTCAATGGGAGGGACAAAGGCTGAGTAAGTGGCTTTCGTCATTTGATTTAACGGTTTTTGACCGGAAAATGATACAGAATCTCCTAATTTGTTGTCTTCTTGTGGAGATAAAGAGGGGGGGGGGGGTAATTCCCGGTATGTATCCTCTGTGGATATTCATTACAATCATACAACGTTTATAATGTGTGAAAGTCTTGAATGCCACTAGCTAGATTATTCAAAAGTGATAATATTAGATAACCCGATAAACCCTACCTCTCGTATTTGGAGAATTTCCCCCCAATCACCAAAGAAAAACAAAAAAAAAATGCGACTAAAAGCTTCTTCGGTTTTCAACACCTCTCCATAGGAAACTTTTTTTCTTTTTTTATTTGAACCCACTTATCCAAGATCCTTCATGGATTCTGGTATTTTGACACTAGCTAAAAATAATTGTTCTTTTATTGTTATCTGAGACACATTAGTTCATAAATAATTATTTAAAAATGCCTTTTAATGTTGGAGGGTTGCATTGTTTGTTTGCTAAATCAATTTTATGCAAACACTAAATTCAATAGCCTCCAGTAGGTCTACCCTTTTAATCTTTTTGGGTTGACAGGACAGGTATTATCTACCCCCAGTTCTGTCTCTTATCGTTTTTCTCCATTCATCAACTAGAGGTTTCTAAGACTATCTGCCTTGTACTTACCTTTAGGATCTGTTAAATATTCCACTCTTAATCATCGATGATTGACAGGAACTTTAATAGGATCAGCTGAAGGTGCAGATTTATGTCTCAGCTAAGTGAATTCTGGAAAACTTTAATTGCTAAAACATTCAAATGGAATTTCGGATGTTAATTTGAGGCCGGTTAGTACATCCTTGTAAAATTAGATGCGACTTAATGGAGCTAAATGAACGATTTTAAAATGGGTGGGTAAATTTGGCCACCTAGGGAAGAAATAGCTCAAGCGCATGCGGAAGGGAGAACATCTAAGACAATACTTTATGATTTGTTATATATTGTATGTGATCTTTTTTTCTTCTGACTTTGTAAAAATCGGAAGGTGATAAAGGAACTTGGAAGGGGCTAAAACAAGTTACTGCCTGCGCGCAAATATTGACACGAAGTAGAAAGAACTAGCAACAACAAATTAGCGCGTTTCTCAACAAAGTGAGGCAACTCTTCATGTAATTAAATAAAAAAAGTTTTTTTTTTTCAACTGAAAGTAGGGCGTAACATTCGAATTTAAACATGCAGAAATTGTTCCGTATATGAGAAGGCTACCCCTTTATCAGCCCTCGCTCTTTACGCTAAAGTCTTAAAGTTCTTTAAAAAAAACTCATTCAAAGTCGACGGCCCTTGTGTTTAAGTAATATTTCATAAGGAATCGTGACTAAAAGTAAAACATTAGCTTAAAGAGCGACGGTTGAGGATGGATCAGCCCCCTCAGAAACGGAATAACTTCTGATCGTTGTAAGTTTTAGTATTGCTCCTTACTTTCAGTTGAAAAAAACTTGCTTTCTATTCAATTGCTGACTGTTTTCAAATCCAATCTCCTTTACTTCCCTCGTGTAAAATTTACCCTAGAGAATTCCCCCGAAAGTCTCCTCCCCACGGAAATCAAGTCTTTTTTACAGTTTTGGTTACTATTGAGCCGATTCACTCCTTAATTACATTTAGTTACCCCGAACTCTTTGATACGGCTTATTTCTGACGAAATTACTCTCCTAAATACGCCTTCCACCCAAAAGACCAATCCTTCGTAAGCTAAATGAGTGAACGGAACATGGTTATTGCACTCTTCAATGAATATGCATAATTCCCAGCGTAAAGCTCCCCTTCAGGAAGTGCTTCACCACTTGAAGCGTTCTCGGAATGGTCGGGGGAATCTTTCTTAAGTCCGATTTAAAGGCAAGCTAAGGTAAATCACTTGGCTCATACCTCATTGAAAAAGGAACTTTCTTTTTATTGGATTCATCGTAAGAAAAAAAGTTATTGAATTGGCTATTTTTAAAAAAAGAATCACGCTTACTATTATTCGAATTTCTCGCAGAGAGAAAAAACAAATATGGAAGGATGCAATGAAAACGAAAATGGAGTTTCCGACATCAAAACACCATATGTTGAAAATAACGTTAAATTCAAAAATAAACTCCACTAAAATAACAACGTTAGAAATAGTGCATCTGGAGAGAGTTCAATTTTCTTAACTCAAGGTGTTCCACGCTGTTCTTCATCAACATCGTCAAAATTGCGTAGAATACAGAGGTTAGGTTAAGGTACGACATTTTGATTTCAAAACTGTAGCTTGATGTATCAATGAAACCGTTTAGGGTATTTTTGTGCGTGGGGTTACCGCCTTCGGCAATCCCGTACGCCCGTCTTCGACAACATAAATCATATACATAAGATGGCGCGATACTATGTCAAGCGTGAGATTACTATGCGAAACGTTTTGGGGACTGTGGTACGCGTGGCGCTCCAAGATGTACACCAAGCGGTGAGAATGGGATATCCCTCGCGTCAGTGGAGGGTTAGCAAAGTTTAAAGACAAATGCTCAAATAGATAACCATATATTATGAATCACAATTATGTAAGTCATAAGCTACTTGACTAAGATCGACCCCATAGCAAGGCTGGACCAGGTCTCAACCCTGTCCCGTATAAGTTTTGAAGAACATAAAAAGTGACATATTTTGTAACATTTGAGGTTTCTAACATTTCTGGTGAATTAAACGAAGTTTCTTTCATTCGAATTTCACAACCATCTTTTATTTAAATTCCCCGCCACCAGAGAAAAATTACGTGTATAATTCCAGTTAATACTAAGTTGACCGAAAAATCTTTCCAGGTGATCACTCGTGCATAATATTAATCACCTGAGTTAGTTTTGTTTCGGTGATCCTTATTAACGATTTGACACACAAAAATTGTATTTTAAGTGTGCTAAGAACCGGAACTAAATGCGGCAACACAGTGGGGTAAGAATGCCTGTGAGAACTGTATACTTTTGACTCCCGGTTTGTGCCTTAAATCTCGAGGACAAGTTTGATAAGAATAGAGCGCGCGTAGAGGCTTGTTGATTTGCCAAAGTATTTCTGCAACTTAACTGACTTATGCTGTTTTGATGCACTCCAGACGATTTTCATCCCGGAGTGGGAGGACATCTACGCAGCGGCCCACTTGAGGGAAGATTGCCACGCTACTCACTGACGCCCTGTGTGCCACTGGAAGAACTAAGCTCTAAGGAAGGCTGTTTTGAATAACCTGACACCATACTGATATAAATTCAGTAGAAGCTTTTTCCTGTCTTGGAAATAGTAATATTAGGAAAATGGGATTACAAGAATGAATTTCGAGCATAAACTATGTCCTATGAAGATCTGTTCAAGCCACTATCTCAACTTCTTCCCTTTTATTTAAGGCTTAGAAAATTGAATAGAAGGCAAGTATATTCCCTGTTTTATCTTTGAAAAAATTATGCTTTTCCTTAATTTTGGTTAAGTTTGTCTTTCTTTGACAGGCTTATAATAGAATTTTTTTTTCTCAGTATCAAGACACATTTTTCGGAGTTCTTTGAAACCTTATAAATTAGGAATTCGCCAAGTTATGTGGCTCAAAAACACATTTCTTGCGTTTGCTATAGATCTGTTGGAGCAAACCCATCAACAGTTTCCTGTAGTTATATCAAACTCAGCGGAGATAAGTAATCTTTGAAGGGGACAGGGGTTGAGGTACATGCTTCAAAATGCTTCTCAGAAGCAGCGGCGGATCCAGGATTTAGAGGTGGGGGGCAAAATAGATTGATCCGATAAAAAAATTAGGGGGGGGGGGGGCAAAATAGGTTGATCAGATAAACTTGCGTTAGGAGTAAGTTTAATTACCGCAAACTTGAGTTAAATAGGTAAATTACACTACTGTAGACTACGATAGGGGGCACGCGCCCTCCTCGGCCCCCTGGATCCGCCACTGCTCAGAAGCATGGTTTGGCCTCTGGAAACAGTCCTGAAAGTTTCATTCACCTAACTCAACTACTCTCCAAAAAACAAAAAGCCCCTCATATAGGATTTCAACTAGATTTATGAGTACCTATTTGGTTCAGTATGCAATAAAATTAGTTTTTGACACAGCTGTTGGCTACTACAGGCAGTGGTTTACTCTTTACTAGGATGCAACTGCCATTGTAACCATGCAGATAAATGGGGTTTGCAAAGTCATTATCGTCTTTGTCTTTATTCTTTGTTAATTTGTAACTGGTGCTATAATATTATTGATTAATTTACACTTATTTACCTCCTTGCTCTCTGCTTAAGTTAATCCTTTGGCTTCTCATATTAAATGGGAAATAAATCGATTACGAGCTTGGAGTAGGCTAACGAGCAATTTTATGACATCAGAAAAGACATCATAAGATAGCAAATTTAGGACATCATCATGATTTTTGGTATCATAAGTCGAAACAGTTCTTCTCGTGAAAGTAAGAGTTACGAGCAGTCGCATGATCGTCGAAATTTAAATAATTCCTGGAAGACTGATTTTGAGTAGATGTACCTTATGTCATTTTTAGCCCTACATCATCGATTAATGACGTTTGCAAAATCACTAATTTTATGACATCATAAAAGACATCATAAGATAGCAAATTTAGGGCATCATCATGATTTTTGGTATCATAAGTCGAAACAGTTCTTCTCGTGAAAGTAAGAGTTACGAGCAGTCGCATGATCGTCGAAATTTAAATAATTCCTGGAAAACTGATTTTGAGTAGATGTACCTAATGCAATTTTTAGCCCTACATCATCAATTAATGACGTTTGCAAAATCACTAAATCAAGCATACAGGCATTGTGAAAGGAGGTATGGCTTGAAACACTCCGAATGGTCGACCGGTGGCATTGCATGATGTATGCTAATTCACGAAGAATGAGAAGCCCCTCCAAAATGTATTTTGATTTTGTACGACAAATCCGATAGGAGCTAATAGGTTAGGTAGAATCTGAAGACATAATTGCACGTTTTCAATCTGGTAAATTGTATACGTGATTATTTAAAACCTCATCAGTTGACATAATTGGACTGGTAACAGCATAATTGGACAAGTACTCTACCTCTAATTCCAGACCATGAAAAATACAAAATAAAGTGTTTCTTCTACTTTTCTTTACACCTTAAAAAAGAAACAGTTACACATCATCCGAGAAAAATTATCAGGAATACAGTTGAATGGTCACAAAGAAATTTGGAGGGTTCAAACCCCTTCTCCTCAGAGATTTGAGACACCATACAAAATATGCAGCTTTTGATCATATAATGGTTATACATTCTTGGTCATAAGAATGTAGTGGTGGATCCAGGGGAATGATTTTGGGCATAGGCTTTAAAGAAATTAGATAGTTGCACTAATAATTGGGATAGAGGGGTAAAGGACCCCACCCCAAAATATTATTTCTGTATCCACCCGTTGTTTATTGTTATATTCCTCCTCCCTAAAATAAAAGACGGCTCCCTCCTCCTCTTAAAAGAGGGCTACGTCCCTGCGTGAATTATATACATATTTCGGCTGAAAATGAGACAACTACGAATGCCTGTTCAGCTGCATAAAAATTCAACCCTGTCCTATTATCTGTACCTTGTAACTCAGCCTCTTTAACTCTTTAGAAAACGTAGTTTTTTTTCAAATAATTTCTGCACGTTTTTGTACAGTTTATTACTTATTATTGCTTGACTAACTGTTAGCTGATCGTGTCAGGAGTTAAAGTTGGGGGCTTCCGCCCCCCAAACCCCCCGCTCTTGAACATTCTTGTGTTAAGGCTTTTAATTCCTGAATACTCAAATCACGTCGTACAGGGTGCCTCCTAATCCCTGTACGTTTTAAGGTTCGAACTTGTGACTCAGCCTCTTTAACAGCCCCCCAACTGTGCCTCCTAATCCCTGTACGTTTTAAGGGTCGACCTTGTAACTCAGCCTCTTTAACTCTTTAGAAAACGTAATTTTTTTCAAATAATTTAAAAAAGAAACTGAGTTTCTTTTCAAAGTATATAAAAAAGTTGCTCTGATGGTGAATCGAACCCGAGTTTTCCGCGTGAAAGTCTGAAGTCTCAGCCGCTGGACTATACAAACACAATAGTAATTGTTGTTTAGCAAATAGAAGGTATTTTCGACGCAAGCAAATTCCCAAAAATCTTGATATGTGGTTTTTGGAAAACAGGGAAGGAGTGATCAGATTGAGCTGAAATTTCGACGATAAGCTCCCATGCCCCAGGAAAGCTTATCCTCTAAATTTCAGCCCGATCAGACAACGTTAAAGGGGGGGTTGTGGAGGGAAAAATTAACATGGGCTAATATAGGAAAACGAGGTTTTTCGTAAATGTAAATTCGGGGGATAATTTTTTCGGTCTGAAAATATCAAAAGGCCCTAACAGGTCGAATTCTGCTTCGAATGAGTCCTCATTCAACCGGATCCGTTGCCAACTGTGGCCTGTAGGCGTGGCTAACAAAAAAAAAAAGAGATGAATTTTAAGTGGCTATATTTGGTTTTTTGAAAACAGGGAAGGAGTGATCGGATTGAGCTGAAATTTCGAGGATAAGCTCCCGGGCCCTAGGAAAGCTTAACCTCTAAATTTCAGCCCAATCGGACAACGTTAAAGGGATATGAATGCCTATTCAGCAAATAGTTTATTTCTTCAAATTCATCGCCCCATAAACTTAACCAAACCAGCCGTGTGCCGATATCACTTTGGCACCATCGTAGAAACCAAAATGTCATTATTTGAGGGCGATAAAAATTTCACCTAGACTCCAGACGTTAAAATCTGTCTAAGTTCGATTAAAGCCTCGATGAGCTTCTCCGATTTCAATGAAACTTTATCCCAAACTCCATTGTTTTGCCTAAAGAAACCCCTTAGCTGAAGGTGTAGGGTGACACCTGAAACCCTGACAATAAGAAGGTTCATGTGGAAATTAAAAGGGTATTATGCAGATGGTGTGTGAATTAATCATTGGTGTGCCTCAATATTAATCGATAGAGTCTCAGTTACTATGGGTCGTAGTCTTAGAGTGTTCCTTTAAAAAATACTCTACTCTCTATGATATATAAATAGCCATCGGTTTGCTGTCAAAAGTTTTGATATATTTCTACCACCCGTAGTGGTGAATTTAGGAGAGGGTAGATACCCCTTCTTGTATAAAACACTTTTTAGTCACCAGTGATTGTGAGTACGTGAATTTGTATTTACATCGGTTGACTTTTTTGGGTTGTATTTGGAAAATCAGACAGTTTTTTTCAGGCTCGTAACTTTTGATGGGTAACATTAAACTTAATGAATTTGATATATTTGGACATGATAAAAGCCAATTTAAACTTTAAAAGCCAATTAATCGTTGTCAAAAGTTCTTTTTTTAGAGTTTTGGTTACTATTGGGGCCGCGTAGTTCCTTGTTTATAGTTAGTTGCCACGAATTGCTCGATTGACTTTTATGTTAATATGTGTGAATATTAATATAATAAGTATCAACTGTATATTAATCAAACAGTTCGTGGTAACGAACTGTAATTAAGGAGCGACCCGGCTCAATAGTAACCGAAACTCTAAAAAACGTTTTGATACCAATAGGTATATCAAAAGAATCAGATTTGTATGCTAATTTTAAATATATAAGTTTGATCAAGTTTAGTCTTACCCATCAAAAGTTACGCGCCTGAGAAAATTTTCTGTATTTTCGAAAAAGGGGGAAACAACCCCTAAAAGTCATAGAACCTTAATAAAAATCACACCATCAGATTTAGCGTATCAGAGAACCCTACTATAGAAGTTTCAAGCTTCTATCTGCAAAAATGTGGAATTTTGTATTTTTTGCCAGAAGAAAGATCACGGATGCGAGTTTATTTTATTATTGTTTTTTGTTTTCCCTAGGGGTGATCGTATCGATCCAGTAGTCCTAGAATATAATTAGAAGGCTTATTCGAACGGAAATTAAAAGTTCTAGTGTCCTTTTTAAGCAACCGAAAAAATCGGAGGGCAGCTTGGCCCCCTCCCACGCTCATTTTTTTGAGATAGTGAATCAAAATTTTGAGATAGTGATTTTATTCAGCATAGTCGAAAATCTAATAAATATGTCTTTGAGGATAACTTAATCCCCACAGTTCCTGGGGTAAGGGCTGCAAGTTATGAACTTTGCCCATTGTTTACATATAGCATTGGTTAATATTGGTATACAGACGTTTTCAAGAGGGATTTGTTTCTGGTGGGAGGGGGGTCAGAGGAGGGGGTTACGGGGGAGAATCTTTCCATGGAGGATGTTTCCGCGGGGTAAGGGACATTTCTATGAAGGAGACGCCGGATTTCCCAGCATTATTTAAAAACGATCAGAAATTAAATAAAAATAAAATTTTTTTCAACTGAAAGTAAGAAGCAATATTAAAACTTAGAACAAACAGAAATTATTACGTGTATGACGGGTTCGTCCCCTAGTCAGTACCTCGCTCTTTACACTAAAGTTTTTTTTAGTACTTTCAAAAGAGCTGTCTATTCTAATTAACCGGCCTATGTGATTCAGGGGTTAGTGATTCGAACAAAATTCGAACTTTAGCGTAAAGAGCAAGGTATTGACGAGGGGGCGAACTTCCTAATATACGTAAGACTATCATACGAATATAGAAGTTCGTTACGTAAGTTAATTCGTAAGTTACGTCAGAACAAAATTTCGAGAAAGCCATTTAGCCAAAAAAAGTGAAATTAATTTGCAAATTTCGTTTTAATTATTCATGTACGGTGACCCAAAATCTAAGCTGCATTAATTCAAAAACGTCTGGGAGTTAAATAAAAAAAACAGTTTTTTTTTAACTGAAAGTAAGGAGCGACATTAAAGCTTAAAACGTACGTAAATTATTCCGTATACGAAAGGGGATGTCCCCTCCTCAACGCCTCGCTCTTTACGCTAAAGTTTGATTCTGACTCACAACTTTATTTAAAAAAAAATAAAAATAGTTTAGCGTTTTTGAACCCAAAACAAACAGAAATTAAAATAAATTACAGAGTCAAACTCAAAACGAGCAGAAATTAATATGAGCAGGGTTCTAAACCCCTACGCTCTCTAAAAGCCATTATGTAATCTGTGCTTTACTAAAAAAAAAAAAAATTCAAATGAATTTACTGGAAAAATATGGATTGTGAGTTTAATGTACATATGCTGATTTTCATTCCTTAAAACCTTAATTAAATTTGATTTCTTAAAGTTATAAAAAGGAAAACATCGAAAAGAATTTTTTTCAGTAAAGTTCAAATTATATTCTGGCTTTTAGAAAGTATAAGGTTTAGAACCCTACTCATGTTAATTTCTGCTCGTTTTGAGTTTGAATGTTATTAATTTAATTTCTATTTGTTTTGGGTTTCATTTATTTATTGATACTGATTTGTGGTAGTTGTATGTTTGGTAGATTATTTGGTTCTATTTTTGTTCTTTTTTGGTTTAATGGAGTTCTTTACTTTTTTTTGAAAAACTTATTTTGTGGGAAAAGTTTTTTTTAATTAATTTCTATTTGTTTTATAGTCTTTTTCTATAGTCGTTTTATTTTTTATAGTCGTTTTATAGTCTTTTTGTAGTCTTTTAGTCTTTTTCAGGGGAAAACACTGAGCCTCTTTTAAAGTTAAACAACCATTTTAAAGTTAAACAACCAAAAGTCTTTTAAAGTTAAACAACCAAAGTTAAACTTCCATAAAAACCTTAAATACCCCTGGGCATAACTTACAACCTTTGCCCCTAATCTCTGGGGTTTGTTTAAACCCCAAAAGCCTTGTTATATGATATTTAGACTATTTGGAATAGAATGGCTATCTCAATATTTTTATTAGATGCATTTCGGGACAATACGACGCATGTGTGTGGAGGGGAGGAGGTAGCTGCCCTCCGATTACTTTGACTCTTAAAAAGAGCACTAGAGCGTCTGATTACTGGTCCAATGAGCCCCCTCCGAAGTATATATGACCATGCTTTCAATAAAAACCTTATATGTCCCCAGGGCATAACTTACAACCTTAGCCCTGAGGGCTTTGGGGATGGGTGTCAAACTGAAAGACATAATTTTCAGACCCTTCAACTACGTTCAACAAATGGGTATATCAAAATGTTGATCGGAAGTTTTTGGGGAAATGATGAGCGAGGAGGGGGATATTCGCCCTCCGATCGATTTTGACTATTAATAAGGTCACTAGCCCTCTCAATTCCCAATTGAATGAGCCCTTTTTGAAGTTTCTACGACAATGCTTTCTATAAAGACCTTAATTGGCCCCCAGGGCATAACTTACAACCTTTGCCCAGAAGGTTGTGATGGGGTTGCCATCCTCAAAGACATTATGACCTTTCACTACGTTGAACAAAATGAATGTCTAAAAATTTTGATTGAATATGTTCAGGGAAATGATGGGTGTGAGAGGGTGGTTAATTACCCTCCAATCACTTTCGACTATTAAAAAGGGCACTAGCCCTTTCAATTTCCAACCAAATGAGCCCTTTTTGAAGTTTCTACGACAATATTTTCTATAAGAACCTTATATACCCCCTGGGCATAACTTACAACTCTTGCCCTGAGGGTTGTCGGGGGGGGGTCATCCTCAAAGACCCAGTTTCCAGAACTTTAAACTACGTTTAACAAAATGGCTATCTCAAAATTTTGTTTGGATGTGTTTGGGGAAAAGATGGGCTTGGGAGGGGGGTTAGTTGCCCTCCAATCACTTTTGACTATTAAAAAGGCACTAGCCCTTTCAATCTCCAATCGTTTGAGCCCTTTTTGAAGTTTCTACAACAAAGCTTTCTATAAAAACCTTATATGCCCCCAGGGCATAACTTACAACCCTTACCCTGAGGGCCGTAGGGGTCTGTCATCCTCAAAAACCTAACTTCCAGAACTGTCAACTACGTTGAAAAACACGGCTATGTTAAAATTTGATTGGATGTGTTTGGGGGGATGGTGGGCGTGAGAGGGGGATTTGTGTCCCTCCAATCACTTTCTACTATGAGGAAGGGCACTAGCCCTTTCAGTTTTCAATCGAATGAGCCCTTTTTGAAGTTTTTACAACAATCCTTTCTATAAAAACCTTATATGCCCCCATGGCACAGCTTGCGACCCTTACCCTGAGGGATGTGGGGGGGGGGAGAAGGGTTGTCATACTCAAAGACCTAATTTCCAGAACATTCAACTACGTTGAACAAATTGGCTATCTCAAAATTTGGATTGGATGTGTTTTGGGAAATGGCTGGCGCGAGAGGGGGGGGGGGCAGTTGCTCTCCAATCACTTTTGGCTTTTAAAAAGGGCACTCTCCTTTTCAGTTTCCAATTGAATGAACCTTTTTTGAAGTTTCTACGACAATGCTATTTATAAAAACCTTACATGCCCCCAGGGCATAACTTACAACCCTTGCCCTGAGGGGATTGGGGGGTTTGGCATCTTCAAAAACATTATTTCTAGAACTTTCAAATACGTTGGAGAAAATGGCTATATCAAAATAGTGATTGGATGTTTTTGGGGAAATGGTGGGCGTAACACGGTTTGTTACCCTTCAATCACTTTCGACTATTAAAAAGGGCACTAGCCCTCTGAATTTCCAATCAAATGAGCCCTTTTTGAAGTTTCTACGAAGGTTTCTTCTATAAAAACTTTACATTCCCCTTGGGCTTAACTTACAACACTTGCCCTGAGGGCTTTGGGAGGGGGGGGGGGTTATCATCCTCAAAGAAATAATTTCCTGAACGTTCAACTACGTTGAAAAAATGGCTATCTCAAAATTTTGATTGCATTTGTTTTGGGAAATGGTGGATATGAGAGGGGGGTTAGTTGTCCTCCAATCCTTTTCTACTATTAAAAAGGGCCCTAGCCGTTTCGATTTCCAATCGAATGAGCCCTTTTTGAAGTCTCTGCGACAACCCTTTCTATATGCCCCTATAGAAAACCTTTCTATATACCCCTGTATTTATATGCCCCTAGGGCATAATTTACAACCCTTACCCTGAGGGCTTGGGAGGGGGGATTCATCCTAAAAGACCTAATTTCCAGAACTTTCAACTACGTTGAACAAAATGGTTATCTCGAAATTTTGGTTGGATGTGTTTGGGAAAACGGTGGGCGTGAGAGAGGAGTTAGCTGCTGTCCAATCACTTTCGACTATTAAAAAGGGCACTAGCCCTTTCAATTTCCAATCAAATGAGCCCTTTTTGAAGTTTCTGCGACAACGCTACCTATGAAAACCTTATATGCCCCCAGGGCATAATTTACAACTTTTACCCTGACGGGCGTGGGAGGTTTGTCATCCTCAAAGACATAATTTCCAGAACTTTCATCTACGTCAAACAGAATGGCTATCTCAAAATTTTGATTCGATGTCTTTGGGGAAATGGTGGGCGTGAGAGAGGAGTTAGTGGCCGTCCAATCACTTTCGAATATTAAAAAGGGCACTAGCCCTTTCAATTTTCAATTGAATGAGCCCTTTTTGAAGTTTCTGCGACAACACTTGTTATAAAAACCTTAAATGGCCCAGGGCATAACTTACAGCCCTTGCCCTGAGGGCTCTGAGGGGGTTATTATCCTCAAAGACCTAATTTCTGGAACTTTTAACTACGTTAAACAAAATGGCTATCTCAAAATATTGGTACGATGTGTTTTGGGAAATGATGGGCGTGAGAGGGGGGGGGGTTAGTTGCCCTCCAGTCACTTTCGACTATTAAAAAGGGCACTAGCCCTTTCAATTTCCAATTGAATGAACCCGTTTTGAAGTTTCTTCGACAACGCTTTCTATAAAAACCTTATATGCCCTCAGGGTATAACTTACAACCCTTGCCCTGAGGGCTGTGGGGGGAATGTCCTCCTCAAAGACATAATTTCCAAATATTTCAACTACGTTGAACAAAATGGCTATCTCAAAATTTCGATTTGATGTGTTTGGGGAAATGGTGGGCGTGGAAGGGGGGTTAGTTGCCTTCCAATCACTTTTAGCTATTAAAAAGTGCACAAGCCCTTCCAATTTCCAATCGGATCAAAGTTTATGTTATTTGTGCCTTTCATTTATGTTATTTCACTGTGTTCATGGCCGTATATTTGGCTTTAAAATACACCTGTCTATCTGTGCATCTAATATGGAGAATAATTGTACCAAAGACGTTCTGCATGGAGACCCACTATACTTTAGCTCCCCCCCCCCCCACTAACAAGCAAATCTATAGCCCAAATTCGTTCCTAAAGTAACAAAGAAACTAACAAAAAAACCGGTTTGTTCTCGAGTTTTACACAGCGCAAACTTGAGAGAGTGGCGCATAATACACAAAAATTCCTTCCCTCTACGGAACAAAACTCAAATAAAATGCTCAAATTTGGAAAGACTTACTTTTCACGGGGGGCGGGGGGTATTTACCAGGGGGGTATTTTCTGCGAGGGGAATTTTCCACGGGGGTATTATCCTCGGGGGGGGGGGGCTATTTTACAGGGGGTATTTTCCGGATGGGGGGCTTCGGGAGGGGGGGGGGAATACCCGAAAAGGTAAATCTCTAGAACCATCTGTATGAATGACATCGGTTTGCGTATACAGACTCTGAATACCAAGGAAAGCTGACCGAAAATACATGTGGATCAAGGGTGTATCCATGATTTTTGCTCGGGAGACGGTGTTTTTTTATGGAGTTTAGAAAGAATAACTTTAAAAAATGAATCAAAAATTTGTTTATATGCATTTTGTTACGTTTTCACTAGTCAGACATTTTTTGGGGGGAGGAGAATAAACCCCCTAACCCCTCCCCTGGATACGGCCTTGCTGTGGCTTGATAAGGTTTCGTAAATATATTAAACTTTAGTGTGCGAAAACTGTTAAATTGCTGCAAATAGAAAGACTACTGTTGGGGGGCCGATTTGGGTCTGAAAAAATTTTTCCTGTAGATGCTTTTTGAGAAATTGGTAATAAAGATCAAACCATTTATAGTTTTTTAATATGCCTTAATATTTAAAGAACAGAGGACATCAAAATCAAACCGTTTTTGGTCAGTTAAAACTTACCCATCTTAGATTTGTTTATATGTTGAAAACCGTGATTTTATCCAGTTTTTCCTTTTCAAAACTATGAAATTTCTATGGCGGTATAAGATTCTCTTCGGTGTTGCCACATTGAATCTCAGACTGAATAAGGAAAACTAATTAGTTATTTTGAAAACGCATAAAAATAGATACATTGAAAATCTGTTGATTCCCAAAGACAACTACACCTTCCAAAGAAAGCTAAGCTTTCTTGAGCCATTTGATGCTATGTGCTTTAGTTTACTTTAATGATTTTTTATTCATATTTCTTTTTTTTTAATTTGGTAAATTTAATTTAATTTGGCTTTTTTTTTAATTTAATTTGACTATTGCCAAAAACTTCACAACTACATATGGAGACTATTTCTCATCAGAAATTAAATTCACAGTTTGTGCTAATATAAAAAATGTATATGATTGTGCCAGTTTTCACTTAATGAAATTGAACTATCAGATTTCATTGTTATTGTCCTTAGTACTCTAAATACTGACCTCCGATTGTATCGTAATAAACTGAATAAATGATAATGAAATTGCTTTTGCGTTTTTTTATTTGTTTTCTTTTTACTCCCTTCAAAACTGTCAAAAATGACCCGTGAATTCGCAGCTACGTGCTGAAAAGCAGGAAAATATGCAGGAATCGTTTTCTTTTCTTTTTTTTTGGGAGGGGGGGGGCTGTAGGATGGTAAAACTTATGAGTTATATACAAATGTATTTTAAATTTAAGACATACTCGTGCGAACTTCATTTTTTTTTGTGGGGGAGGAGGAATTGATACGGATCAAAAGGTATGTGTCCCTATATTGATGTTACGATTTTGGGCTTTTTCACTGTGCTTACTTCTTTTAAAAAGTATTCTTGTGTAGCGTTTTTTTATTTTGACCAAATTTTTGTATAAAATTTTCTTGTATAGAAATATTGCTAATTTTTGAGGACAAATTTTGTCCAGCCAGTGTTAATAAAGTCCAGTCAGTGGTCTGACATCTGACAAAATATATCTGACATCTGCAGTGGACATTTTTATGTTTATGTTATAATAGGATAGTTTTGGCAAGTAAAACCGCCTTGATGCAGACTGGTCTGACATTTAAGGAGGGAATTGGGACATTTCCTTTGAGCGAAGACGATCGAAATAAGAAAAAGTCCTTTGACTAATGTCATAGTGATGAATTCCCCTCCATCCAATTGCCCTGTGTGCAGTTTATGTACACAAGCAGTTTTGAAAAAAAAAAAAAATAACAACTATGCACTGTATTTTCAAGTTCTGGCAGGAGACTGACTGACAACAATTTTCTAGGTGGACTGTGGATGGACAGAGCAGTATCCGCGTGGTTCCTTGCCTTCTTCTCTTATTTGGACTTGCTCACTGTGACGGTATTAAAGGTAATTATCTGTATAATATATTATGCGCTTAGATTAGGAAAAATTAAAATACAAAAAACGCATGTTTTGAAAGGAGGGGCTACATATCCGCGCAAGCGAAAGAGATTTTACCTTCCCGACGATGCGAAAGTATAAAATGTTGAATAATAGATGGAATAGTAGATAGTTGGAAAGAATAGTTGGAATAGTACTTTGTTTTTTTTCTTTATTTAGGACATTCATACTGCAATCTCAAATTTTTAATAGTATTTTGAATAATCAACATTAAATTGTTGTGACCTTTCCCGAAATAACTCCTACTTATGATCATCGGTTGAAAATTGTACAACATATCTATGTATGCAAAGCTGGACGGGTTGGCCTGTCGGGGGCATCGATCCATATCACAGATTAGAAATTCTTATATGACTCAGATTTTCAATATTAGCTTCAAGTTTGTAACCACCAACTTAAAAAATAATTATTAAACAATCTTACTGGAAATCAAACACCATTTGCGAAACATATGTTTTGATTTAGGACAGTTATAGTGTGATCTCGAGGATTTTTGGCAACTAAGATTTCCTCATTAAGAACGAAACTAAATTAATATACCATCTCTGTATCTAAGAGCCGTCTTCAGCATAGCAAATAAAAATTAAAAATTATACTTGTAATAAAATACATAAAAATTAAGAATACTATCAATAAAATACGACAAAAAAACTGTTTTATTGTTCGTTTTAGTTCTAATTTTTATGTATTTCTAATCAGCAACATGCTCGGGTTTATAAGCATCGAGTTGAAAGACATACATAGATGGCTGTTTCTGCGAAAGAGTGGAGCGTGTGTTTTAGAAAAGACATAGGCCCCTGGCCCTCCAATTATGCATACTGAAAACCCTAGATTCTCTTTGATTCAAATAAGGTTTGACGTTTCCGTAATTAGTGAAATTTGTTCTTCATTTATGTTGACTCTCGTCGTCTTTGTTGTAAAATTAACCGCAGATATGGAATATGACAGCTATCAAATGCGCTTTTGTTGAAAGAAAAAATGTAAACAGGAGTAAACTGCATTACCTTGCTCTAGACCAGGGGGTAATTTGCTATGGGTCAGGGGGACAACTGTCCCTCCTAGACTTCAGTTTGCCACCACCCCCATCTCAGCCACCCCTCCCCCCCACTGACATTTGGTTTCTTGCAAAATCTTGTCAAAACTAAGATAAACCTACATAATTCAAGCATCAACAGAAACAGCTCAGTATCTTTTAGCACATATTTACCTTTATGGTACTATGAAACACCTTTATAGTACTTTTATAGTACTATATAGTACCTTTATGGTATCAAATGACTTTTTTTAGTTTTTAATGTCATTTTCATTTAATTTTGGAAATTGGCTCCAACTTTGCCCCCCCCCCCTAGAACTTTGACGAAATTACGCCACTGCTCTAGGCCCCTCCATCAAACCCCTGGGTCTGTAGTTACCCCATCACATTCGGAGGCATAATTGACCGTTTCTAAGTACAGCATTCATTTTGAAATTTTTATCTGAGTTCATGTGGGGCCTTAGGGGTTCTAAAGAGTGTTCAAAAGTGGCAGATGGACCTTCAGTCAGCTTAGGAGCACCAATTTCTTCAATCCATTCTGAATGAGGAGATGATAAAAAATAAGAAGAGGAAAAAGGATGGGATATAGCTATACCTGTTAAACTTCTTGTTTATATGGGCTTTTCACATAATCTGGGTTGCTTGTCTCTGGATCAAACGAGTCACTCTGCCTCCAGGGACATATTGTTGGACCTTTCAGCCCTTCTGATTAAAATGGTTATCTTGACATTTTGATTCAATGCCCTTTGGAGCTTCGACATTGCCAATGGGCATATGGGAAGTTCGGTTTAGGTTACCCCTAATCGATTGTAGCTCATAAATTAGAAATAGAGCTTATAACATTCGATTGGATAACCTCTCTCCCAAGTTTCTACGAGGATCTATTCCGTACGATGGAGCAGGACTAAAAACAGATGGCAGACACGTCATTCTTTACCGAGTTAGTGTTGTTTCTGGACTATTGTTATACTAAAAAAAATGTTATTAAGGTGTATATCCCCTAATCAAGCAATTTTGCGACTAGCTTTCAGCTGTAACTTGAATCAAAAGGACAAGGGACTTATATCACAAGATTAGTTGCTAATTAATCCGTTCATTGAGTCGGGATTATTATGTTACTTTTTTAAGAATTGTCTTAGAGAAGATTCCGAAGTTGCATAAAAAATGAAAAAAAATATTTTTTTCCAACTATTTTTAACCAATTTTAGCCGTAAGAGAGCGGAAAAATAAAACACCGAAACTTGTACGGGAAATATAAGCTTTAACTTTCATTTGACTGTTATAATGTATCTCATTATTTGGCCTTTAAAGAATTTGAATTTAAATATGATGTTTGGCCAAAATCAAGGAAAAAATATAGGAAGTGGGCACAAAAAAAGTTATTTTTCAAATTAAAATTGTGTGTTTGTCCAGGGGTAATCTCCAGCATTTTTATTCGGGGGGGGGGGGGGGGAGGGGTCCATATCCGGATAGTCAAGGGGTATGAGATTTATAATAATTTTTCTCCCCATTGTTGGGGGACAACTGCCCTCCTTGGCCCCCCCCCCCTCCCCAAACGACATCCATGTGTTTGTCAAACATATATTTTATCTTTACCAAGAAGAGTAGACAGTGACAAAACGAAACTCGTTAATGCTAGCTTGGGAATTTTGTCTTCTTCCATGAGAACCACTGTGTGCAGTTGCACCAAACCTTCCCTCTTCTATTTTCAAGGCAAACGTTCGCTTGTCGTTTGCATTAGATACGTTGAGTTAATCAAATTAGTGTCTACCTTTTATGTATTAATTAAAAAAACTTCCCGAAAAATACGTTTTTCAAAGAAAAGTAAAGGACATTTTAAACTTAAGCTCATCAGATACAAATACCTTTTAAAATTCAAACTCAAAACGACCAGAAATTACTATTAAAGAATAAATGAAACCCAAAACGAACAGAAATTAAATAAAAAATCATAGCAAAACATACAATAAGTAATAATATAAATGAATAAATAGATCTTAAAGCGAGTAATGCTTAGATTGAATATGAATATCAAGCTTAAAACGAAAAAAAATATTTTCCTATTGAAGTATAAATGCAACTTGAAACGAACAGAAATTAAATAAACAATCAATGCAAACAAACATACAATAGATATTAATGTAAATTAATAAATAAATCTTAAAACGAGTGAAACTTAAATTGAATATGCAAATCAAGCTTGAAACGAACAAAAATCACCTCAAACAAGAGTTTTGGTATGACCTCCTTCTCTTACGGTAAAAGTCTAAAACCTACTGCGTTACATATTTTCTATCTGGAATTCAACTACGCTGAACGAAATGGCTATCTCAAAATTTTGATTGGATGTGTTCGGGGGAATGATGGGCATTGGGGGGGGGAGGGGATAGTTGCCCTTCAATCGTGTTCGACTATTAAAAAGGGCACTAGAACTCTTGATTTCCAATCGAATGAGCCCCGTTTGGGCACAAGGTGGGCGTGAGAGGGGGGTTAATTAACCGTAAAATCACTTTCGACTATTAAAAATGGAACTAGCCCTTTGAATTTCCAATCCAATGAGCCTTTTTTGAAGTTTCTACGACAACACCCTCTATAAAAACCTTATATGCCCCAGGGCATAACTTAAAACCCTTTCCCTGAGGTTGTGGGGAGTGTCCTCCTCAAAGACATATTTTCTATGTGGAAATCAACTACGCTGAACAAAATGGCTATCTCAAAATTTTGATTGGATGTGTTTGGGGAAATGATGGGCGTGGGAGGGGGGGCTAGTTGCCCTCCAATCACTTTCGACTATTAAAAAGGGCACTAGCCCTTTGAATTTCCAATCGAATGAGCCTGTTTTGAAGTTTCAACGACAACGCCTCCTATAAAAACCTTATATGCCCCCAGGGTATAACTTAAAACCCTTGCCTTGAGGGTTTTGGGGAGTGTCCTCCTCAAAAACATATTTTCTATCTGGAAATCAACTACGCTGAAAAAAATGGCTATCTCAAAATTTCGATTGGATGTGTTTGGGGGAATGATGGGCGTGGAGGGGGGGGGGCTAGTTGCCCTCCATTCACTTTCGACTATTAAAAAGGGCACCAGCCCTTTGAATTTCCAATCGAATGAGGCTGTTTTGAAGTTTCTACGACAACGCCTCCTATAAAAACCTTGTATGCCCCCAGGGTATAACTTAAAACCCTTGCCTTGAGGGTTTTGGGGGAGTATCCTCCTCACAAACATATTTTCTATCTGGAAATCAACTACGCTGAACAAAATGGCTATCTCAAAATTTCGATTCGATGTTTTTGGGAAATGATGGGTGGGGGGGGGCTAGTTGCCCTCCAATCGTTTTCAACCATTAGAAAGGGCATTAGAGCTCTCGATTTCCAATTGAATGAGCCCTGTTTGAAGTTTCTATGACGACCCCTTCCATATGAAGTGCCTCTGGGGAAAAAAAAATAAAACATTTGAGCCATATGGCTTTTACTATAGGCAACGCTACAGCGTTGCCTCTGATCAAGTTATATAGGCTATGTCATAAATATATTCCAAGACCCCACTGCCTTTACATGACATGTGATAAACAGAAAAAAGTATAATTAAAAATAGTAAGTAGCAACCGAGAAAACGAGGGTAGTATCATCCAGTGGACGGAAAAGAAGCGAAAAGGACGAAAGGAGAATTTTCAGCAAGGATCTCCGCCAAGCCGTCTTCAGTGCTCAAAAACAGAAGGAAAAATAACCTTTTGATGTGAACTCAAACAGAGTTGGAATCACAAAAAAAAAAAAAAAAAAAAAAAAAAAAAAAAAAAAAAAAAAAAAAAAAAAAAAAAAAAAAAACCACGACAAATGAAAGACCATTCACTTATTATATTGGACAAGAATTCTCTGCCTAGCGATTGACTTAGCTTGCCTACTTACCTGATTTTTATTAAATGATATAAAATCATATCATTTTAATTTTAGCTGAGGAAAAATGCTGCTTGAATCTTTTAATGGTAAGTCATTTTAAATTGGGTTTATAGGAATATCTCCAATATCTCTATTTAAAGCGAGGTATTTATTTGTGTATATCTTTTTTAATTTCAATTGTCTTCATAAAAGATTGTAAATGACAAATATCTTACCATAATCTTTTAACGAGGCAATTGAAATTAAAAAATATATAAGAAACACTTTGTTCTGTTTGTCATACGTTATATATGCCATGTATTAATGTAAGTTATATACATGATTTATGTAAAAATACAAGTTTTATATAGTATATACTGACGTAGCCTACATACTTTTATATACAAAGTTAGACTTTTATAAGTGCGTACTTTTATATGCTAAGTTAGTGTTTTCAGCAAAATGCAACTGCAAATAATCTGTCTTCATTGAAGTTGAACTGTTACTGCTTAAACTTCGAATAAACTTCTCAAGCTAAATCTAACTGTACTTCTATTCAAAATGATATTCATTATATAATTATGCTGCTAATAACCCCCACAAAGAAAAATACACTGGTAATTTGGGTGGCCGGCTTTTACCCCCCAGCGATTACCCCCCCCCCCCCAGAAACCTTCCCGGAAAATACCCCCCACGCAAAATAACCCCCTCGGAAAATACCCCCCCCCGGAAAATATCCCCCGCGGAAAATACCCTCCCACCGCGGAAATACCGCCCCCGGTAAATACCCCCCGCGGAAAATAATCCCCCCCCGCGGAAAATACACCCCCAGAAAATACCACCCGCGAAAAATACGCCCCCGAACCGGAAAATACCTCCCTCCCCAGAAATTACTCACCCCTCCAGAAAACAACCCTCGGAAAATACTACTCCCCCTTCCCCGCGGAAAATCCTCCCCCCGCGGAAAATTATCCACAGGTAAATACCCCCTGTGGAAAATAGGGTTTTCCAAATTTGAGAATTTTATTTGAGTTTTATTTTTTTTTTATTTCCGTAGGGGGTGGAATTTTGGTACTTGTGTATTACACGCCACTCACTCAAGTTTACGCTGGGCAAAATTTGAAAACACACCGGTTTTTTCGTTAGTTTCTTCGTTACTTTAGAAGTAAATTTGGGCTATAGATTTGCGCACTAGGGGGGGGGGGAGTATAGTGGGTCTGCAAGCAAAATGAGTTTGGTACAGTTAATCTGCATATTAGATAAATAGATAAATAAGTGTATTTTAAAGCTAAATATACGGCCATGAGCACAGTAAAGTAACATAAATGAATATAGTGAATGGGGGAGGGGGGGTGTTGAACCCCCAGAAAATAAACCAAAGCGGGAAATCCCCCCGGAAAACATCCTCCCACAAAATACCCCCCCCCCCCCCCACGGAAAGTAACCTCCGCGGAAAAATACCCCCTCCTTGGAAAATACCCTCGCAGAAAATACCCCCCCCCCTGTGGAAAATAAGGTTTCTAATTTGAAACTTTTATTGGAGTTTTTTTTTTAGTTTCATTGAAAAGTGCTAAGGAACGGGAAAAAGAGGAATTTACACACCAAGAGTATCTTAAAAACTTAGAAAAAAAACAATTTGCTTTTTTTCTCAAATTTCACACTTAGAAAAATTTTTTCAGGCTTAGAAAAATCAATTTGCATTGATAAGACTTCCATATGAACTTCTGCAATTTTTGGCAGTAGCGGGTGCCAAATTAAAAAAAAAAATGAATAAGAAATAAAATATAGGCGAACAATCATCAAAATTAAGCTAAAAATATATGGCACCAAAAGTTTAAGAAGGTTTAGTTTTCCTTTGAAAGCATAGTTGGCTTTGGAAGGCAAACACATTCTTATTGTTTAAGCTTTTACGGACGAAAGTGCTGTCAAATTCTACGAGTTAGTTTTTCTTACCTTCCAAGTGTAAAACTACCACAAATCAACAAATTAACAAGTTAAATTAACCACAATTAACAAATAAATGAAACCCAAGACTAACAAAAATAACCGTGTATCGTCTATTTGATATACATATTCTGATATCTATTTCTTACAGTCTTAATACTTCTTTATTTGTTAAAGTCAAAAAAGTGAAAACAATTAAAATGTATGTTGTTTTCAGTAAAGTGCAAATTATGTTCTGGTCTTGAGGCGGTGTGGGGGTGGTCAGCTCTACTCATTCTAATTGTTGCTCGTTTTGAGTTTGAATAGGTTGTTTATTGTTATTTCTGTTCGTTTTGGGTTCAGTTAATTTATTTATTGTGATTTGTGGTAGTTTTACGCTTGGAAAATTATTTGAATTTGTTTCTACTCATTTTTGACTTAAAGAGGCTGTTTACTATTCCTTGACAAACTTGTTTCGTGGAAAAAAGTGTTTTATATTAATTTCCGTTCATTTATTATTGACACAGTCATATAAAAAATATTTTGTGTCTTTAATTGTTTTCTCTATTATACTCCATAGTTTTACTTTGAAAATTACTTGACTTTATTTCTGCTCTTTTTTGGTTTAATGAGGCTCTTTACGTTTCTTAAAAAAAACTTATGTTACCCATTAACAAATACTATCTCTAAGTAATTAAATAACAAAAAAAACGAGTTTTTCAACTGAAAGTGAGGAGCTAATAAAGAAACTAAAAACAAAACCGGTATGTTCTCGAATTTTACGCAGCGTAAACTTGAGTGAGTGGCGCATAATACACAAGTATCAAAATTCCTTCCCCATACAGAAATTAAAACAATAAAACTCAAATAAAATTCTCAAATTTGGAGTCTTGTTTTCCACGGGGGGGGGGGTATTTTCTGGGGTCGTATTTACCAGGGGATATTTTCTGTGGGGGGTATTTTCCACGGGGGATATTTTATGGGGGGGGGGTAATCCCCGGGGAGGGAGTAAACAGCCTAGAACTGTTAATTTGAACCGCTAGAAGGGAAAATTCAGGAAATTGGAGCAAAAGTTAAAACAGATATATTCTATCAACTTCATTTTGTCGTTTCCAGACCATTAAGAACATCCTCTAAAATTAAAAATGCCCATAAATTATCACCTCCCTTCAGACTATATCATTTTAATTGATTTATCCCATCCAAAACGACTCTTTCATCTGGAAAAAATTGATGTCAAAATAGCAGAGATGCTCTTTACAGAAAGAGTAGAAAATGAAAAATGTCTGGCGTTTCCAGAAGTAGCACTTAGATTAAAGAAGCGGATGCTTTTTTCTAATACACAGTTGCCAGATTGAGGTATGGGAATGGCACCACCAAGAGATTTCGTCAAAGACAAAAAGACAGATTACTGTCCTTTAGTTCGCTGTTAAATTGTATATGCTTTAATCGCAATGCTTTAAATTTGTGACGTCAAAAGCTGCATTTTTTTAGCCAATTGCAATATTTCTTGAGCGTATTTCTGAAGCCAGATAACCTCACCTTTTCACCTGTTGTTTAATTTTGATTTAGTAAAAATAACGCCAAAAGTTTCTGAATCATAACATTTTTTATAAGTAAAGTCTCTCTTTATCGTTGACTTTGTGTTGAAATTAAATAAAAGAACAATTTTTTTTAACTGAAAGTAAGGAGCAACATTAAAACTTAAAACGCACAGAAATTATTCCGTATCTGAAAGGGGATGTCCTTTCGTCAACGCCTCGCTCTTTACGCTAGAGCATTTTATTGCTTTAAAAAATAAAGTTGTGAGACAGAATCAAACTTTAGTGTAAAGAGCGAGGCGTCGAGGAGGGGACAGCCCCTTTCATAAACGGAATGATTTCTGTTCGTTTTAAGTTTTAATGTCGCTCCTTACTTTCAGTTAAGAAAAAACTTGTTTTTTTTAAATTTAATTTCTGAACGTTTTTTAATTAATACAGGTTTTGATTTTGGCTCACCGTACATGAATAATTAAAACAAAATTTAAATATTAATTTTACTTTTTTTTGGCTGCGTATATTTTTATTACGTATATTAGGGGGTTCGCCCCTAGGCAATACCTTGCTCTTTACGCTAAAGTATGAATATTTTTACAATTCTCTAAGAATGACCCCTTAATCACACAGGCTGTTAATTAGAATAAACAGCTCTTATTAAAGTACAAAAAAATTTACCGTAAAGAGTGAGGTATTGAATAGGGGGCGAACCCAATCATATACGTAATAGTTTGTGTTCGTTTTAAGTTTTGATGTTGACAAGTTTTCAGTTAAAAAGTTTTTCACTTGTTTTTTTTTATTTAAATTCTGATTGTTTTTAAATAATGCTGGGAAATCCGGCGCCCCCTTCATAGCAATGTCCCTTCCCCCATGATAACTTCCTCCATGAAAAGATCCTCCCATGTAACCCCGAACCCACTGCCAGAAAAATCCCCCGAAAACGTCTGTATACTTCCCATTAACCAATACTATACGGTATGTAAACATTGGGCAAAGTTCATAACTTGCAGCCCTTCCCCCGGGGGACTGTGGGGGATTAAGTTATCCTCAAAGACATAGTTATTATATTTTTCGACCATGCTGAACAAAATGGCTATCTCAAAATTTTGACTGGGTGACTTTGGGAAAAAATGAACGTGGAAGGG
Organism: Artemia sinica; assembly: GCA_027921565.1. Taxonomy (NCBI): domain Eukaryota; kingdom Metazoa; phylum Arthropoda; class Branchiopoda; order Anostraca; family Artemiidae; genus Artemia; species Artemia sinica. Next base: position 9,430,902 of record CM051258.1, on the reverse strand, counting down.
GTGCTAGCTTCCCTCTATTTTTTCGTCACTTAAAAAGGGCGCTAGAACTTTTAATTATCGTTTGAATGAGCCCTCCAGCGATATTCTAGGACCACTTGGTCGATACGATCACCCCAGGGGAAACAAAACAAACAAAAACAAAAAAAAAAAAAAAACAAATAAATACGCATCCGTGATCTTTCTTCTGGCAAAAAGTACAAAACTCGACATTTTTGCAGATATGAGCTTGAAACTTCTACAGTGGGTTCTCTGATACGCTGAATCTGATGGTGTGGTTTTCATTAACGCTCTATGACTTTTATGGGGTGTTTCTCCCTTTTTCGAATATAGGGCAAATTTTCTCAGGCGCGTAACTTTCGATGGTATATCTAAACTTGATGAAACTTATAATTTGAAACCAGCATAAAATTATTTTGATGTATCTATTGGTATCAAAATTCATTTTTTTAGAGTTTCGGTTACTATTGAGCCGGTTCGCTCCTTACTTACAGTTCGTTACCACGAACTGTTTGATTAGAACTCGCATCATTGATAAATTAAAGAGCCGTTAAGGTGATACGGTACCTAAAGAGATTATCCTACGTCGTCCATTATAACTTCTTTTAGTTTTTGTGGCCAAACTATATAGAATTGATTAGCTGGTCTTCCAATAACTTGCAAATTTGGGTAATAGACCCGAATAAATAACAAACTACTGGAAGCCGACACCTAATTTCTCGGAATTCCTAGGAAAACTTATTAACTTCTCATGTTTTGTGCCGAAGGTAGAAATATTTAGTTTTAATAAAATTTACATCATCAGAAAGTCTGAATTTTGTTTTTTCAATTAAATGGATCAGTATTTTCTTTTTAAAGTTAAAGAAAGGGTAGCCCCTAAAATAGTCTAGCATGCCTCTTTGGAAAACACTAAAAATCAATCATAAGAATTATCATTGGAGCAATTGGGCCGCTCAAGGAGTTCCCTGTGGTTTTACCAGTTTTGATTAACAAGCTCGCCGACAAAAGAGACGTAAAATTCCACTGCCTCTTCAGTCAAATTTCACAGTCGAACCGCTAATTCTTGGCAGCTCTCAATAGTACCTAGTCTCATTAGAAATTTTTGCATGAGCCTTTTGTCTTTGTGACGGCTAGCCGACGCTGAAGTTTGCAAAATGATTCTAAGGTATAACATCCACTTAGATATTTTACTTCTGACAATGATTCAATTTCCATTTGTTGGAAGCACCTATACATGTTGAGGGTGTATCCCATTTGAGCGCCATGGCGCGCAAATGGGAAATTCCCATTTGCGCGCCGTATTTTAATTAGTTCAGTTGTGTCCCATTTGAGCGCCAGATAATATTTTGCGTTTCCTCTTCATGTTGAAAATCGCTCTTCTCTTATCCAAGTCCGAAATTGAACTGAACTGAGCTAACAATCTTGCACCCTCTTATAACATTTACTTCGAGCGCCCATTAATCCTAATTTACGATGCAAGGTCAGGTGACCTAATTGCGTAAGCGATTGCACAACCGTTTACCTACGGTATAGCCCTTACCGTTCATTATAGAACCGGTTTTT
>CM051258.1:9339342-9426842 GCA_027921565.1 Artemia sinica | reverse complement strand
GAATAAACAACTGCTAGAACACGACGGTTTCGTCTACAGATTCGATAAGCCGATTTCTGGAGGAAGAAAGAAGAGCTGGAGATGCATGAAGAAGGGATGTCTCGGGCGGTTACACACTGATTCCAGCGACGGCTCACCAGTTTCAGTTGGTACGCACGACCACAGCGCTGATCCTCTGCAGACCCAGCAGTACAAATTCCGGTCAGACCTTCGAAGCGAGTCAGCCCGTACTACTCGTCCGATTCCCGCTATCTACGACGGCCAGGTCGCAAGTGCTGCTGCCAGTGGGCTGAGTGCTTTGCCTCACTTACCCTATAAGCACGTGAAGTCGTCCATGTACAGATCACGAAACAAGCTGATACCACCACTGCCCGCTGATACTATATCCGTACCGACGCCCTTGCCCCAGGCTTTCAGTGAGACGTCTGCAAACCAGAGATTCCTCCTCTTTCAGCTTCAAAATAACGCTGCGATTTGCTTTGCAACCGACGAGTCGTTAAGTCTGCTTGAACGAAGCCCGGAATGGTATATGGACGGCACCTTCGACTCAGCTCCTTCCCCATTCGGCCAGTTGTTCACCGTTCACGTTTTCTTCGGCGACAAGCAACTTCCCGCTGTCTTCGTGCTCATGGAGAGCAAGTCTGCACAGCTTTACAACGACGTCTTCAGCGAGCTGATCCTACAGGCTGCGATGAAAGGAGTGACACTTCGCCCGACGACCGTCGTCTCTGATTTTGAGACCGGTCTGCTGACATCCGTGAAGCAAGTTTTTCCGGCCGCCAAGCACCGTGGGTGTTACTTCCACTTTTGCCAAGCAGTAATCAGAAACTTGGGGCGTCACTCAGTCCGTGAGCTGTACATGACCGATGCAGACTTCAACCTCTACGTTCGAAAGCTTCTGGCTCTGGCGTTCCTACCTCCAGCGATCGTCAGAATCAATTCTGGTCCAATCATTTCTCACATCGTTCGTACCTGGCCTTCGGCTCGTCCGTTTGTCACTTACTTCAGCCGTCAGTGGTTCGACCAATGTCCTCCTCATTTCTGGTCAGTCTACGGCATCCAGCGAAGGACAAACAACGACCTCGAATCATGGCACATGCGGTTTAACCGAAGAGTCGGTCGCTACCACCCGAACTTGTGGCAGTTTATCTCTTTCCTGAAGGAAGAACAAGCAGTCGTCGATTCTGCAAGGACACAGCTACTCCAGGGTCATGTCATCCATCGGACGAACAAGAAGTATGCAGGGCTGAACGAACGACTCGAAAAGCTGTCGACGGAGTACAGGGCTGGAACTCGAACAGCAGACGAGCTTCTCTTGGGTGTCGCACATAACATTTCGCCGGATGTGTGATATTAGCAGTTTTTGTTTGTATTTTTACCAATATATTAATTTGAATTATCCGTTTTTGGCACGATTTTTGGGTGATTTCGTTCCATTTCTAAACGATCGTTGTGAAATAACTCTAAAAAAAGAGCCGAATATTTCGACTTGACCAGCAAGCCTTCTTCAGCGGCAATCAGTTCTTACCCTATGAACGTGCGTAAAATCTTCACTTATATTCTTCACAAGCTTAACAAACGTTTAGCTTCTTAACTCTCAGTACAGAGTTATTTCACAACCATTGACCCAATAAAATCCTCAGTTTTGTTCGTTGTCTTCGTGGCAATAAATATTTCTACAGGTCAATGTGGCAGCAAACCACGCTTCATCCACCGCAAAATCACAATTTTGGGTTTGGCGCTCAAATGGTACTCCGTGGCGCTCAAATGGGAACAAAATTCCATGGCGCTCAAATGGAACAAAATTCCGTGGCGCTCAAATGGGAAAGCGCTCAAATGGGAACACCCCCATGTTGATACTTAGTGTGTGTATGCCTTGCAGGTTTTACTTAGTCACCATTGGACCCCATATGGTTATACCATGCTCACTTCAGTTAATAGGTTGGTTTAGGAGTTTTGCATCCCTTTTAAATTTCAAACTAATATCCAAGCGTCCCATCTAATCTTAATCTATTACTGTTCGCATTTAAGATATTTCATAAACTGCATTTTGACGAACATACTGTAACTGTCCAGACCTTGCATATCTTCGTGGAGGGGGAACTTACCCACTAGCCACTGCTTGCTTGGATGAAGACATTAAACAAGGATGCATCTGAGAGGGTGGTAGTTCCTCTCTTTACGTAGAAATGTTCTCATTGGTAAATACAACACTATATTTGCCTGGGCAGAGTTAAAGGGTTGATGATCAGTCCTCAAGAAAAGTATTCGTGTTTGGAATTCTCACGCAATAAGTATAAAAATAAAACACAAATATTAAAGCAAACTACTATTTTTTTACGCAAGTCACACGAGATGAAATCAAACAGTTCGTGGGATCGGGGGTTATATGGGATGATCTTTCCACGAAGGAAGTTTTCATGGGAGAAGGGACATTGCTATGAAGGGGGTGCCGGATTTCCCATCATTATTAAAGAAAAAGATCAGAAATTAAATAAAAAAAAGTTTTTCAACTGAAAGTAAGGAGCAACATCAAAACTTAAAACGAACAGAAAATATTACGTTTTTAATCCGAAAATATTTTGTTTTAATTATCCATGTACGGTGAGCCAATATCAAAACCTGAATTAATTCAAAACGTTCAAAAATTAAATAGAAAAAAAACAAGTTTTTTTCACTGAAAGTAAGGAACGACGTTAAAACTTAAAACGAACAGAAATTATTCCGTATATGAAAGAGGCTGTCCCCTCCTCAACGCCTCGCTCTTTACGCTAAAGTTTGACTTTCTCACAACTCTATTTTTTTAAACAATAAAAAACTTTAGCGTAAAGAGCGAGGCGTTGATGAGGGGACAGCCCCTTTCATATACGGAATAATTTCTGTTCGTTTTAAGTTTTAACGTCGTTCTTACTTTCAGTTAAAAAACTTGTTTTTTTTATCTATTTAATTCAATAAAGAACTGTCGTCCCCGATTTTCAGCAATTCAGGTTTCAACTCTATGTTAATGTTGCACAAGTCTATATTTAAGGTTATATATATTTAAGATTGTGTATATGGATAAATCTATGTTTAAGGTTTTCAGTTTTTCTTTTGTCTTAAAGCAAAAAGGGATAAGCGATTATGATGCTATAGGCAACAAAAACTCAATTTAAAAATCCTATTATAACTTACAGAAGATCAGCAAAGATTCTTTGTGTAGGCTACATTAAATCAAAGAAAAACAAGTTTATTCAACTGAAAGCAAGGAACAACATTAAAACTTAAAATGAACGTAAGTTATTACGTAAATGAGGGGGCGCTCCTCCTGCTCAACAACTCGCTCTTCACGCTAAAGTCTTCGGCCCTTTTTTACTTATTGTTCTAATTAAACGACCATTGTACTTCAGGAATCATTTTTAAAGAATTAGACAAAATTTAAACTAGCGTAAAGGGCAAGATTTTGAGAAGGGGGCTACCCCCCTCATCTACGTAATAATTTCTTTTAGTTTTAGGTTTTAATGTTTCTCCTTACTTTTAGTTGAAAAAAAACTTGTTTTTTATTTAATTTCTGATCGGTTTTTTGAATAACGCCAGGATATCTGGCTCCATCTCCACGGAAAAATACCCCTCCCCACAGAAACATCCTCTGAACAATTCAATCCTGGTGAGAATTTACCCTGGACAAATACCCTTAACATCTCTACGCGTAAAATTGAGTCAGTAAAGAGAAAGCAAGACATATAAAGAAATTTTGTATAGGAATTCTGTCAAATTCCTTCAGTCTTAAGTTTCCCCTGAAAATTCCACATTCTTGAAACTACCCTCTCCATGGAGATTCTCCCCGTGCAAAATCTCCCTAGTAGAAAATTCCTCTTCCCCTCCCCACCCTAAAAGTGCATTCATACTTCCTAATAACAAATACTATACATAAATAATGGGCAAATTGTGAAACTAAAGGACCTTTCCCAAGAAGCTGTGGGGGGTCATGTTATCTCCAAAGACATAGTTACTGGGCCTTTCAACTCTGCTGAACAAAATAGCTCTCTCAAAATTTTGATCAAACGATTTGGAAAAAAAGTGGCGTGGGGGGGCCTAGTTGCCCTCTATTTTTGGTCACTTAAAAAGAGCACTAGAACTTTTTATTTCCGTTAGAATGAGCCCACTCCCGACGTTCTACGTCCACTGGGTTGATACGATCACCCCTGGAAAAAAAAGAACAACTAACAAATAAACACGCATCCGTGATCTTTCTTCTGGCAAAAATACAAAATTCCACATTTTTTCAGATAGGATTTTGAAAAATCTGCAGTAGGGTTCATTGATGCGCTGAATCTTATGGTGAGATGTTCATTAAGATTAGGGTGTAAGTTCCCCTTTTTTGAAAATCAGGCTGATTTTCCCAGGCTAACAATCTTTGATAAATAACACTAAAGTCAATGAAACTTATTTATTTGAATCAGCATAAAAATCAAATTTTTTAAAATGTATCTATTGGTATCAAAATTCCGTTTTTTAGAGTTTCGGTTACTATTGAGCCGGGCTGCTCCTTACTTATAGTTCGTTACCCCGAACTGTTTAATAAAAACTTTCCAGTAACTTCTTTTTAATCTGAACTAGACGTTCACCTTGAATTAAAAGCAGACCCTCTCCTACACGAGTGAATACAGGATGAATGCTTGGGGGTTCATCAACAAACTTGGCTTCCTTTGTTGGTGTTGTTCGCCCCTGAAACCGTGTAATTAGTATATTTTTTGACGTTCTGGGGGGCACATGTCCTTAAGACCCCCCCCCTCCTGATTGCCCTTGCTCTTCTAAATTTTGTTTCCCTCATCAAGTTATAGTTTGTGTTACACTTATGAGCAGAACATTTTACTGATGAATAGAACAGTACTGAACAGTAGATAAATGTTGTAATAATTTCTTAATGACCATTTTTTTTTTATTTTAGTGCCCGTTTAAGCATAAAAAAGGTCACAATAGAGTGATTGTGGTAATTTTTCAATCAGTGAAAATATCGATTGATTTTGCTAGCAAATATTATCTTCTTTTAATTATTTACTTACTTTTTTTTTTAATCCAGGACCTCCTCACATTGTCAGTTCATATGAAAAGCATCACATTTTCAAGTATGGTGACCAAATAAAGCTTGATTGTCCTGTCAAAGGGTATCCCACGCCTATCATAAACTGGAAAAAGGTAAGTTGTAGTGTGCTTTTGTTTTGATCTTTGACTGATTTTTCATACCTTTTTGTGTTTTTTTCATATTAATCTTCAATTGAAACACATTGATTGTTATTCTCTTTTGATTTTGGGTATTTTTTTTTTGCACTTCTTGTTTATATTGCACTACTATTGCTTCTTTTCTTATACCAAGAAAAGCAATTTTGAAATTATTTTGTTCGTGACAGCCACATCAATAATCAAAATTTACCTTTATATTGTTTCAAATTTTTCTAATAATTTTGGAAGAAGAATTAACTTGGTCATAGGCATTACCAGGCAAGTGGAGGAGGGGAGGCAGAATAGAAACCGTTTTTGCATTTAGTTTAAAAAAACAAATCAGTATTTTTACTTCTTTCTTATTTCGTTGTTCCTGCCTTTGAAATTTTGTATCCGTAATTAATCCGTTTGACTCTTTAAATTATATATTTCCATTATACTGATACTTTTTAGTCATGAGTATGGTATTGACCTCCATCCAAGGCCGTCCCCTGTTTTTTTTTGGAGGGGAATTTTACTGAAAAAAAATTGGGGGGGGGGTACACAAAAAAACCTCAAAAAACAAATACAAAATTTGTTTATATCCTTTTTGTTACGTTTTGCGATTCAGACGAACATTGGGGGGGGGGGGTCAAACACCCTAAACCCCCCGTGGGTACGGCCTTGCTTCCATCCCCTTTTAAAGGTTTGTCCTATTTTTGCCTGTGAAATATTTTAATAGAAATATTTTTTTTAGAACATTCCCCACACCAAATTTTTGGACCCTCTCCCGGATCGAAATCCTGAGTATGGCTCTGGTATGACAAGTTGTACGACGATTTCCGAAAACTGGGTGTCTTTTAGTAATTGTAAGCCATCGAAAAGGGAAAAACTGAGCAATAGTAATGAAAAAAATATCTTTTTATAAAGGTTATCTCCTATATGCATGATTAAAATTAAAGATAATTTTATTTTTGTTCGTGAAAGGTTATTTCTTCTGTTAAGCAATCAACATTTCCTTTTGTTTATATACAAGGATGTTTGTTTTACATTTTTATATTATATCTAAATTTTTTTTTATATAGAATACTAGTAAATATAGAACATATATTTTTTCCTATTTAATGGGAACTTCCTGGGAGCGTGTAAAGAGGGGGGCTTTGGATAACTTGGGATGGAGAAGGAGTCTGCGTAGCTGCGTTGGCCTCAGGCGGCTTGGTGCTGCAGTGAGTTGTTAGTAGAGGTAGTATTAGTAGCAGTAGTAGCAGCAGCTATTTAATAGTTAAGAGACTTAAAAATGATGCTTATCATAGTAAAAATCTTTCTGATAAAGGGTTTGAGCTCCTCCTCCTGTCAAATTCTGGTTTGAATAGATCTCCAATTATATCCCAACATTTTTTATTTGGTTTTGTATGGTTAGTCTTTCGGAAAAAAAACAATCATATCATGATAAAATTTTGCTTAAAAAAATCGAATACTCATAATAAAACAATATATAATATTATAAATGTTATTTGTTATATGTCAAGTAGATTTATTCTCCTTCTTCTCTGATTATTCCTTCAGTTAAAGCAAACACCCTATTACTTTTGATTTAGTTTTATATCCCAATCGACTTTCCCTGAAAGTTTCACCTTCATTGTCGATTATGTTCCTGTGACATTGCATCCATGCCATTTTGACAACTTGAATGCACATAACTCTTTTTATTTAGTTTCATAGTAGTAGTAATAATAGTAACAGCGGTGGTAGCAGTAGCAGTATTAGTAGTAGTAGTATCAGTAGTAATAGCAGTATCAGGTGCCCTTAAAGTTTGAACTTAGCACCTTCAGTCGTTCCTGAGATATTGCTGATACGCTCTTTGTACAACCTAAACGCACATCGTGGTTGTTGATTAACTTTTGCCTCCCTTTCAACTTTTCCTGAAACTTTAAATTTAATACCCCATTCTATTCCTAATATATTGTATATATGCCATTTTGACAACCTGTATGCATTTAAACTCTTTAGATTTAGTTAATAATAATAAAAATAAGAGTAGTAGTGGTGGTGGTGGAAGCAGAAATAGTAGTAGCAATGGTAGTAGTAGCAGTGTTAGTCGTAGCAGTAGTAGTTGTAGTAGCCTTAAGAGTTTCAACTTAATGCCCTCAACCGCTCCTGAGATATTGCTGATACGCCCTTTTTACAACCTAAACGCGCATCGGGCCTTTTGATTAACTTTTGCCTCCCTTTCAATTTTTCCTGAAACTTTAAATTTAATACCCCATTCTGTTCCTAATATATTGCGTGTATGCCATTTTGACAACCTGTATGCATTTAAACTCTTTTGATTTAGGTGATAATAATAAAAATAAGAGTAGTAGTGGTGGTGGCGGTAGCATTAATAGTAGTAGCAGTGGTAGTAGTAGCAGTAGTAGTTGTAGTAGCCTTTAGAGTTTTAACTTAATGCCCTCAGCCACTCCTGAGATATTGCTGATACGCCCTTTTTACAACCTAAACGCGCATCGTGCCTTTTGATTAACTTTTGCCTCCCTTTCAATTTTTCCTGAAACTTTAAATTTAATACCCCATTCTGTTCCTAATGTATTGTGTGTATGCCATTTTGACAACCTGTATGCATTTAAACTCTTTTGATTTAGGTGATAATAATAAAAATAAGAGTAGTAGTGGTGGTGGCGGTAGCAGTAATAGTAGTAGCAGTGGTAGTAGTAGCAGTAGTAGTTGTAGTAGCCTTTAGAGTTTTAACTTAATTCCCTCAGCCACTCCTGAGATATTGCTGATACGCCCTTTTTACAACCTAAACGCGCATCGTGCCTTTTGATTAACTTTTGCCTCCCTTTCAATTTTTCCTGAAACTTTAAATTTAATACCCCATTCTGTTCCTAATGTATTGCGTGTATGCCATTTTGACAACCTGTATCATTTAAACTCTTTTGATTTAGGTGGTAGTAATAAAAATAAGAGTAGTAGTGGTGGTGGTGGTAGCAGTAATAGTAGTAGCAGTGGTAGTAGTAGCAGTGGTAGTTGTCGTAGCCTTGAGAATTTCAACTTAATACCCTCAGCCACTCCTGAGATATTGCTGATGCTCCTTTTTGACAACGTAGATACTCATAGTGCCGGTTGATTTTATTTTATTATCACTATTGGCTTTCCCCGACAGTTTCAACTTCATACATTATTCTGTTCCTGAGATATTGCATCTTTGTTTTTTGACAACCTTGATGCACTCAAACTTGTTTATTTGACTGGTTAGTTAGTAGTAGCAGTAGTAGTAGTAGTATATAGTAGTAGTAGTAGTAGCCCTAGAAATTTCAACTTAAAACCCTCAGCTGTTCCTAATATACTACTAATGTGCCCTTTTGACAACCTGCATAAAACTTGATTTAGCATGTTTGTGTATGTTTTAGTATAATTTAGTTGGTTTTACTACTTGATTTAGTATATTTTGATTTAGTTAAACACCCCCACCAACATTGTTTGAAAGTTTCATCTTAATACTCATTGTATTTTTGGAATCCAAGGGTTAAAAAAGCCCCCCCCCCCCTCCTTCCCCAACAACAAACCCTATGCGTAATGGACAGCTTGCATAACTTACAGCCCTTGCCCTAAGTGCTGTGGGGTTCATATCCTCCCTAGAGGTATAGTTGCAGCTCAAAATTTTGATATGATGTCTTTCTGGGGAGGGAGCAAAAAGGAGTGAGGGAAAGGGAGCTGTCGATCATCCAATCACTTTGACTCTTAAAAAGGGCACTATAACTTTCAAATTCCAATCAAATGAGACAGCTCAGAAATTTCTACAACTTCTTCCATACGAAGGAGCCTGATGAAAAAATAGTAATAAATTATACATTGAAGTCATGGTTGTTTACTTAGGCAGCACTATAACGCTTCCTTATACAAGTCTCCGATCTTTTTTTTTTTGCTACTCTTTAATTTCTAATAAATTCATTTGCTTTTTAAAATAAAGAGGGTAGAGCAAGATGACTGTTTCTGTGATTGATAGCCTTTGATTTGGAAAGCTAAAAGTCATTAGATCTTTTAAAACTTGAGCAGTCTAGGCTTGTCCCCCCCCCGGAACGTGAAAAAACATATAAAGCACATTTTTTTACATTTAACAGTTCAAATATCCAAAAATAATACTTTGTATAGTATAATCCCTCCTAAAATGGCCTGAACCCCCTCCCCCAACCAAATCCTGGTTTGAATAGTTCTGCAACATTACAGTTCTGAGGTTAAAACAAGGTGTAATTTTGTGTGGTTGATAGCCGTACTTGTTGACACATAATAGTTTTTGGGCGTTTTAAAGCCTTGGTGGGGGGGCCTTTCCTGGAATGTGAGAAATTATAAAAAAAAGTGATCTTCGTTGTTGAATAGTTCAAATATATTAAAAATAGGGTAAATATCTTATTGTTATTTTTAAGAATGTCGGTTTTTATTGCAAACTTTATAAAAAAGCTTAATTCCCCCATCCCCTCAGAAGTCAGAAATTTCGTACTTGTTTGAAAAGTTGTGTTGGATTATCACAAAATTTTACATTTTATTATGATTAGAATTTTGCAATGTAAAGTTTTTTCATGATAGTCTCTAAAGAATAAACTGACACTTATAAAAAGTAAAAAGATTACTTAAGTTATAAGTACTAATTGCTTTGCAGGTTCTACATTTTAATTTTCTTGTATTTCCTTCTTATCTGGTAATTCTTTTTGTTAAACCAATCAACCTTCTCCTTTTTTCTTTCAAGACCCCAAGTGTTTAGTCTCTAAGTATCTTAATCTCAAGTCTCTAAGTCTCATTGTTGGCTTCTTTTTTAGTTTTTGATGAGTTATTACTGATTTCCAAAGCTTAGGAGGTTGAAACTAGGTGATATTTACGTGGTTGAAAACTCTGGTTGTTGACAACTAACATTTTCTGCGCATTTCAAAGCCAGGGGGGTTGATTTCTCCCCGTCGTGTGAAAAATCGCATAAAAATGCCCGCTCTTCATTGTTTTATAGTTGAGAAATATAGAAACGACGTTTCCATTAGAAATTTCCTTCAAAAATGGCTTCCCCTCCATCAAAATTCTAAAATTTTGCCTTGGTTTGAATAGTTGGGAAGCAATATCCCAACATTTTGTCTTTTTATGATTAGATTTTTGGTAATATAAAATGTTGTCATGACAAGAGATTAAACTAAAAAAGCCAATGACAGTTAAAAAAGAATCTATTGCGTTGTAAGTTCTGTTTGTTTGGTATGTTATGATCCTTCAAATCAGTTTTCTTCTCCTTCTTCTCGGGCTAATCCTTCTATGAAAGCAATCAACTTTTTAATTTTTGTTTTTATAAGTCTCGGGCTGTTTTTTGCTACTGTTTGATTTCTGATGAGTTCATTGGTTTTTCTAAGCTTAGGAGGTCAAAACGAGGTGACAGTTTGTTTGATTGATAACCCTAGTTGTTGACAGTTTACCGTTTTTTGGTGTTTAAACCAATTAATTTTCAGGGGAACTGAGAGATTTTAGGTTGCATGCGGAAAAACAGCACGAATTTCTTGTTTTAAATTAAGATTCTATGTTGAAAATAGGTAGGATACAAAGAAACCATACAGCTTACAGATATGTATTAAATCAAAATTTTAGCTGGGAAGAAAATAAGGAAGAAAGGAAGAGTTCTTTCGTTCTATTTGTCAACAATTTATAAAAAAGAAGGTTAGCTTAAGCTTAATTTTCCCTAAACAAAACTTAGAGTTTTGTATTATTTTCAAATACGGAAATATGTGACTATAGAAAGCAAAAGATTATAGAAAACCAATGTTAATACTATCAGCTGGGTCGCATCCACGATATTCTAGGGGCAGTGGGAGGGGGGTTACAAAAGGATTTTTTGCGGGGTGCTTACAAAAAAACTCCAAAAAGTGCATCAAAAATGTGTTTATATTCTTTTTGTTACGTTTTCACAAATCGGACAAAAATTGGGGGGGGGGGAGGTCGAAACCATTTATTTCCATCCTGGATACGGCCTTGACTATCAAGGACGTAGGCAGAGAGCAGGGACAGAGATTGACTATTAGTATCATCATAATTATTTTTTAGGATGGGGAGTCAATTACGATTGGATGGGACCGTTATCGTACCTCTAATCAAATTCTAAGGATCAAAGAAGCTTCTCAAGAAGATTCAGGACTGTTTGAATGCATTGGAGTCAACGGGTTTGGTAGTGAGACTGTGAACTTCAATGTCATAGTCCTAGGTAAGCTTAGGTAGAATTTAATTCTGAATAGTTTCCTTAGAGAATACAGTAAAGGCAAAATTTTTAAAGGCAAATTTTAAGGATCCAAGAATCTTCTCAAGAGAAGTCAGGACTATTTTAGTGCATTTGAGTCAACGGGTTTGGTAGTGAGACTGTGAACTTCAATGTTATAGTCCTAGGTAAGCTTGGGTAGAATTTTATTCCGAATAGTTTCCTTAGAGAATATGTTAAAGGCGAAATTTTTAAGGCCAAATTTTAAGGATCAAAGAAGCTTCTCAAGAGGAGTCAGGACTATTTTACTGCATTTGAGTCAAAGGGTGGGGTAGAGAGATTCTGAGCTTCAATTTTATAGTTCTCGGTAAGCGTAGGTATAATTTTACTCTGAATACTTTCCTCAGAGAGTAAAGTAAAGGCGAAATTTTTAAGGCCAAATTTTAAGGATCAGAGAAGCTTCACAAGAGGAGTCAGAACTATTTTACTGCATTTGAGCAGTTTCCTGCTCAAAGTTTTTAAGGCCAAATTTTAAGGATCAAAGAAGCTTCTCGAGAGGAGTCAGGACTATTTTGATGCATTTGAGTTAAAGGGCTCGGTAGTGGAACTGTGAGCTTCAATCTTATAGTTCTCTGTAAGCTTGGGTAGAATTTTATTCCGAATAGTTTCCTTAGAGAATATGTTAAAGGCGAAATTTTTAAGGCCAAATTTTAAGGATCAAAGAAGTTTCTCAAGAGGAGTCAGGACTATTTTAATGCATTTGAGTCAAAGGGTGGGGTAGAGAGATTCTGAACTTCAATCTTATAGTTCTCTGTAAGCTTAGGTGGAATTTTATTCTGAATAGTTTCCTCAGAGAATAAAGTAAAGGCGAAATTTTTAAGGCCAAATTTTAAAGATCAAAGAAGCTTCACAAGAGGAGTCAGGACTGTTTTAATGCATTTGAGTCAAAGGACTGGGTAGTGAGACTATGAGCTTTAATCTTATAGTTCTCTGTAAGCTTAGGTAGAATTTTATTCTGAATAGTTTCCTTAGAGAATATAGTAAAGGCGAAATTTCTAAGGCCAAATTTTAAGGATCAAAGAAGCTTCTCAAAAGGAGTCAGGACTATTTTAATGCATTTGAGTCAAAGGGCTGTGTAATGAGACTGTGAACTTCAATCTTATAGTTCTCGGTAAGCTTAGGTAGAATTTTATTCTGAATAGTTTTCCTCGGAGAATAAAGTAAAGGCGAAATTTTTAAGGCCAAATTTTAAGGATCAAAGAAGCTTCTCAAGAGGAGTCAGGACTATTTTAATGCATTTGAGTCAAAGGACTGTGTAGTGAGACTGTGAACTTCAATCGTATAATTATCGGTAAGCTTAGGTGGAATTTTGTTCAATTCAATTCAATTTTATTCGAATATTCTTAGTAGTTTCCTTAGAGAATATATTAAAGGTGAAATTTTTAAAGCCAAATTTTAAGGATCAAAGAAGCTTCTCGAGAGGAGTCAGGACTATTTTAATGCATTTGAGTTAAAGGGCTTGGTAGTGGAACTGTGAGCTTCAATCTTATAGTTCTCTGTAAGCTTGGGTAGAATTTTATTCCGAATAGTTTCCTCAGAGAATAAAGTAAAGGCGAAATTTTTAAGGCCAAATTTTAAAGATCAAAGAAGCTTCTCAAGAGGAGTCAGGACTATTTTAATGTATTTGAGTCAAAGGACTGTGTAGTGAGACTGTGAGCTTGAATCTTATAGTTCTCGGTAAGCTTTGGTAGATTTTCATTCTGAATAGCTTCCTTACAGAATATAGTAAAGGCAAAATTTTAAGGGCAAATTCTAAGGATCAAAGAACCCTTTCAAGAGGAATCAAGACTATTTTAATGCATTTGAGTCAAAAGGCTAGGTAGTCAGAATGTGAACTTCAATCTTTTAGCTTTCGGTAAGTTTAGGTAGAATTTTGTTCTAAATAGTTTTCCTGCAAAGTATAGTAAAGGCAAAAATTTTAAGGATCAAAGAAGCTTCTCAAGAGGATTTAGGACTGTTTTAATGCATTGGGGTCAATGAGTTTGGTAGTGAAACTGTAAACTTTAATCTTATAGTCCCAGGTAAGTTTAAACATGTGTAACCTCACAGTTCCAAAGGGTGAATGTAAATGAATAAATTGACTGTTGCAATTGTTACAGCACAACAGTCTAAAATACATTCTCCCGAACTTTTACTACTTCTGAATGAACTCAATAGTGCTATTTTTAGAAAAAAGGAAAAAAACAACAAGAAGAAAAAGCTAAAAAAAGCTTGAAAAAGCTTTTCTTATGTATATAATTAAGTATATAATACATATACTTGAAAAAAGCTAAAGAAAAAGCTTGTCTTATTAAACGAAATGTAATTGTATTTATGTATATGTATTTTCTTATCTGCAATTTTTTTCACGAAAACGGTATTATAATTTTTTCCGAAAAATTGGCATTTTTACACTTGGAATGGTTCTAATAAGTTTACTGAAGAGGAATGTCTGTGCTAAGTATTTTAGAAAGCATATTCCGGTTTAATTTGACTCTCAACAGCAAAGAAAAATTTGTATAAATATGCAAAATGGTTTGCTGACAGCAATAAAATGAAATAAAAGTTGTTTTGCGACAGAAATAAACAAGTGTCTTTCTTTTCACCAAACAAAGCTTAGTCACTCCAACCAAGAACACAAAAAAATAAACTATTTAGGTCAAACCCGGGTTTTAACTGGTTTGAGCCCCTTACCCCACCAGAAAAAATTGTCCGACTTGTAAAAAAGTAAAAAAAAAAATATAAACAAATTTATGCGTTTTGTGTACGCAATCCTTCCCCAAAAATGATCCCCCCCGAACAAAAATCCTGGGTACACCCTTTACATCATTAGGTGAAAACCAATAATTGTTGTTATTTACGCTTACGCCTGGCTGAATAAATAAAATGTCTGGATGAAACACGTCACATTAATTTGGATTCATTCCAATTAATGCCCTTTCGTGAGGATCGGATAAATATTGTGCCCTCCCCCAACACAATATTCGAAGTATACACAATGGGAATACATAATAGGAAAATTGGTTCATCCAGATGTGGATTCGGTTCACATAGCAGAAACACTAGTTTTGGGTTCAAGTCAAATTGTTGCGAAGTTTATATCTCTCATATTATCATCGTATCATAATATGATATGATGATAATATGAGAGATGTAATGATAATCATATACCCCATATATTTTTTTTATTTTTTTGCTCAAGTTTATCACTGTGTAAGCGA
Organism: Artemia sinica; assembly: GCA_027921565.1. NCBI lineage: Eukaryota > Metazoa > Arthropoda > Branchiopoda > Anostraca > Artemiidae > Artemia > Artemia sinica. The sequence goes on along the minus strand of CM051258.1, from coordinate 9,412,190 downwards.
CTTCATGCCTTTTCTAGCGGGAAATAATATCCATTTATTCATTGACATGCTTTACAAGACAAATACCTCGTAGTTTGGATTAATATCTCATTTTAAAGTATCATTAATTCCGTTTTAGCATGACATTGGAGACGTTCAAAAGATGAAAACGAGCGATTGACACTATTTACACTTATGTCTGGACGAGTGTACGAATAGTCTGGATGAACCAGATTTTAATCGTTTTATATTTCTTTTTTTAGCCAAAATTTAGATGCTGTTTAGACTGCGTCTGAACTTTAAGACCCTGGGTGGGCCTTAAGTCCCATAAAGTGCTTTGATTTTGGATCCACAACAAATTTGTTTGAAAATTGACGTCTTTTATATTATCTGATATGTCTCGTGAGTTGGGCCCAAAATTAAAGATTCTGTATCAAACAGTTCGTGGTAACGAACTGTAGTAAGGCGTGACCCGGCTCAGTAGTAATCAAAACTCTAAAAATCAGAATTTTAATACCAATAGATATGTCAAAAGAATTGGAGTTTAATGCTGATTTCAAATATATAAGTTTCATTAAGTTTAATCTTACCTATCAAAAGCTACGAGCCTGAGAGAATTTGCCTGTTTTTTGGAAAAAGAGGGAAACACCCCCTAAACGTCATAGAGCCTTAATGAAAATCACACAATCAGATTCAATGTATCAGAGAACCCCACGGTAGAGGTTTAAAGTGTCCATCTGAAACAAGTGTAGTTTGTATTTTTGGCCAGAAGAGCGATCACGGATGCTTGTTATTTGCTTTTTTTTTCCAGGGGTTATCATATCGATTCATTGGTCCTAGAATATCGCGAGAGGAAATTCGAACGGAAATTAAAAGTTTTAGTGCCCTTTTTTGATGACCAAAAAATTAAAGGACGACTAGGCCCCCTCTCACGCCCCTTTTTTCTCAAAATGGTCCGATCAAAATTTTGAGTTAGGCATTTTGCTCAGTATAGTTGAAAGGCTGAATGACTGTGCCTTTAGGGATATCATGACCCTCCCACTGTCCCTGGAGAAAGGTCCTTAAGTTACAAAATTTGCTCATTGTTTACGTATAGTATTTGTTATTGGGAAGTATACATTTTTTTCTCGGGGGGGGGGGGGAATTACCTGCTGGTGGGATTTTCCACGGGGATAATTTTCCATGGGGAGAGAAGTTTCAAGGGGGTGATTTTTTCAGTGGAAATTTCAAAGTGAGGGAATCTGCATGAATTCCCTTACGAAGTTCTTCTTATGTCTTGCTTTCCTATTACCGACTCAATTTTACACGTGGATGTGTTAAAGGTAATTGTCTTGGATAAATTTTCACCAGGATTGAATTGTCTAGAGAACAAATCCTTGGGGAGGAGGGATTTTTCCGTAGAGGAGCCAGATTTCCTGGATTTATTTAAAAAACGATCAGAAATTAAATAAAAAAAATCTAGTTTTTCGAACTAAAAGTAAGGGGCAACATTAAAACTTAAAACGAACGGAAATTATAACTTACATGAGGGGGTTACTCCTCCAAAACATAACGCTGTTTACACTAAAGTTTGAATTCTATCCCAATTCTATAAGAACGATTCCTGAAATACTACGTTCCTTTAATTAGAACAAGCGTAAAGAGCGAGGTGTTATTAATTAAGATTCCTTTAATTAACTTTAGCGTAAAGAGCGAGGTGCTTCGGAGGAGTAACCCCCTTCATATACATAATAACTTATGTTCGCTTAAAGCTTTAATGTTGCTCCTTACTTTCAGTTCAAAAACTAGTTTTTGTTAATTTAATTTGGTATGAATACCCCGAATTGAAACAGTTAAGCTACATTCCACACATAATCTAAACATTAGTAAAAAAGAAATAAAAGACGATTATTTAAAAGATTATCAGAGAATTTCAACAATAACAGCAAACAAAAGTAAAAATTGGGAGGGGGTGATAGAAATGCCTCTGAGGAGCTCAGTCAATAAACAGACCGTTAGGATACTATAGTATAATTAAAATTTCATCGATGAGCTGCCCCCATTCCTCTGGCGGCCGAAAATGGGAAGTTTTGTACCCATGTCAGCAATGTGCTGTTCCTTAGAGGCACAGTTTATATAATTATCCAGTATGATCTTTCCCTATCTCACCCATTATAAAAACCCGGACCGAGGTGCGAGTGCTCCTGAGAACGTTTTTGCAGATATAAACATAAGCGGCATTAGATCTTTTCACGGGTAGACAAAGAATAATCACCTACGGAACAAGTACTGACAAAACCACTTGGCCGGCGCAAAAATGCCTTTTTTTTACTAACAGAGTCTCTCCATTAAATCCTTTCCCCTAAGGTTTGGATTAGTAGACGAATGCTTCAAGCACTGAAGCCACTGCTAACCCCCTCCCCTTTTCTCCCCATGTGCGTGATGTTTTCTTTCTCTCGTATCTTCATAAAAAAATCAAACAGTTTTTGCCCCCCCCCCTTATCTTCCGCTAATCAGGACCATTGAATCAATCGTAATTTATAACGATGTCATTTAAGAAAATTGAAGGCATATTTCATTGTTACTGTAGGAAACTTGAATTTTTCCGGAAATATTATTTATTTCCCTGTTTCGTGAGACTTATTGTAATTAATTCCATTTTTAAATACACTGATGAAAGATTGAATTTTTTGAATCAACAGTTCGTGGTAACGAACTGTAAGTAAGGAGCGACCCGGCTCAATGGTAACCGAAACTCTAGAAAACGGTATTTTGATACAAATAGATACATCAAAAGAATCAGATTTTAATGCTGATTTTAAATATATAAGTTTCATTAAGTTTAATTGTACCCATCAAAAGTTATACGCCTGAGAAAATTTGGCTGATTTTTGAAAAAAAGGAGGAAAGACCCCCTAAAAGTTATAGAACCTTAATGAAAATCACACCATCATATTCAGCGTATCAGAGAACCCTACTGCAGAGGTTTCAAGCTCCCATCTACAAAAATGTGGAATTTTCCATTTTTTGCCAGAAGAAAGATCACGGGTGCGTGTTTATTTATTTATTTTTTTTTTTCCCAGGGGTGATCTATCGACCCAGTTGTCCTAGAATATCGTGGGAGGGCTCATTGGAATGGAAATTAAAAGTTCTAGTGCCCTTTTTAAGTGACCAAAAAAAATGGAGGGCAACTAGGCCCCTCCCACGCTCATTTTTTCCCAAAGTCACCTGATCAAAATTTTGAGATAGCCATTTTGTTCAGCATGTTCGAAAATATAATAAGTATGTCTTTTAGGATGACTTAATCCCCCGAAATTCCCGGGGGAGGGCTGAAAGTATGAACTTTACCCAATGTTAACATATAGTATTGGTTATTTGGAAGTATACAGACGTTTTCAGGGGAGATTTTTCCGGGTAGTGGGGGGGGGTGGTTCGGGGGTTATGTGGGAGGATCTTTCGGTGAAGGAAGTTTTCATGGGGGAAGGGACATTGCTATGAAGGGGACGCCGGACTTCGCAGCATTATTTAAAGCAAGATCAGAAATTTAATATAAAAAAACAACTATTTCAAACTGCAATAGTAGCAACATCGAAACTTCAAACGAACAGAAAATATTACATATATGATTGGGTTCACCCCGTAGTCAATACCTCGCTCTTTAAGCCAAAGGTTTTTTAGTACTTTCATAGAGCTATTTATTCTAATTAACGGCCTTTGTGATTAAGCGGTCATTTTTAAAGAATTGGAACAAAATTCGAACTTTCGCTTAAAGAGCAAGGTATTGACTAGGGGCGAACCCCCTAATAAACAAATTAAAAATATATGAATATAGAAGTTCGTTACGTAAGTTAATTCGTAAGTTACGTATATTTATTACTAATAAAAACGTTCGTAATATAATTAAACAAGTTTCGAGAAAGCCATTTAACTAAATAAAAGTAAATTAATATGAAATTTTGTTTTAATTATTCATGTACGGTGAGCCAAGATCAAACCTGCATTTATTCAAAAACGTTCAAAAATTAAACAAAAAAAAACAAGTTTTTTAAACTGAAAGTAAGGAGCGACAATAAAACTTAAAACGAACAGAAACTATTCCGTATATGAAAGGGGCTGTCCCCTCCTCAACGCCTCGCTCTTTACGCTAAAGTTTGACTCTGTCTCACAACTTTATTTTTTAAAACAATAAAAAACTTTAGCGTAAAGAGCGAGGCGTTGAGGAGGGGACAGCCCCTTTCATATACGGAATAATTTCTGTTCGTTTTAAGTTTTATTGTCGCTCCTTACTTTCAGTTTAAAAAACTTGTTCAGGTTTGGATAGATTAGTAGACGAATGCTTCAAGCACTGAAGCCACTGCTAACCCCCTCCCCTTTTCTCTCCATGTGCTTGATGTTTTCTTTCTCTCGTATCTTCATAAAAAAATTAAACAGTTTTTTGCCCCCCCCCTATCTTCCGCTAATCAGGACCATTGAATCAATCGTAATTTATAACAATGTCATGTAAGAAAAATTGAAGGTATATTTTCATTGTTTACTGTAGGAAACTTGAATTTTCCCGGAAATATTATTTATTTCCCTGTTTCGTGAGACTTATTATAATCAATTCCATTTTTAAATACACTTGATGAAAGATTGAATTTTTTTGAATAAAAGTAAAGATGGAACTTGACTGAAGGTAGTGAAGTTTCCAGGTGTTATTGTTGATTTTTCGCTTGTTCTCTCGTCTGTCACTTCAATAGTTCATTCGGAAGGGTAGACTAGAATTGGGGGAAATAAATGCTGTTTTATTTAGTTGTTGTTTGTAGGAAATTCAAACAAAAAATGCATTTTCTGTGTATTTTTTGGTCTTTTCCGGCTTGAAGTTATGGATTGGATTTTGCATAAGGTCATACATTTTGTCAGTACATACATAATGTCAACACACATGTAGTGTCAAGCATAACATCAATACACATAATATAAACACATATATAATGTGAATTTTTCAGCAAAATTTGTTAAAGGTGTTCGATACTTTAAACGGTTACCCTGTCTCGTCTATTATAGATTTTTTTAGTTTGTTCATTTAGAATGGATCGGGCGGTATTGCCATAACTTGTAGAACTTACATAATGCCAATATACTTATAGCGTCAAACATAACATCAATATACATCCTGTCAATACATAAATATTGTCAATTTTGCAGGAAAATTTGTTAAAGATGTTCGATACTTTAAAGGATTACCTATCTCGTCTATTATAGACTTTTAGCTTGTCCATTTAGGATGGATTGGGCGGTATTGCCAGAAGTTGTAGAACTTGGATAAGAGATTAAAATAAACGACAGAAGACTAAAAGCCAACACCTACCTACCCAGAAATCTTAGAAAAACCATTTAATTTCTCCCGTTTTTGCCCGAGATAAAGATATTCAGTTTTGATGAAACTTGCATCATTAAAAAGTGTGACTTGTTTTTTCGAAACATAATTTTTTCTTCCCTGAACAGAAGTTCAGGAAAAGGCATTCTCTTGAAAGCTTCTAGCATACCTGCTAGGAAAACACAAAAAATTAGATCAAAGGAAATATTGTTTGAACAGTTTAGCAGCTTTGGGAGTTCCATGCGGTGCTATCTGCTTTGATTGGAAACCCTGCCAACACAGAAGACATAAAATCTCATGTCTATTCAATCACGTCTATTCAATACGTCTCGACGGTAGCTAGTTCACAGGGTGAAATTGCTGAAGGATCCTTTTTTGAGACGGTCAGCCGACGTTGAGACACGTAAAAAGTTTTGGGGCCTCCAATCCCCTAAAAAATAGTTCTATTTCACGGAAGACTAACAGTCCACTTCATGTATTCTCACCGCTAGTGTAGGTAAGGTTGGGCTAAAGGATGACCTGGTATACGCAGCAACTTTTTTGGTTGGCACGGAGCAGTGCCATAGAATGGCAAGGAAGAATACATGATAGATCACAATGTAACAATTTAAGCTATTTTAAATTTGTATGCATAAATGTTCGCTAAAAGTCCAAAACTGCACCTACATTAGATTTATTTCCTAAAATATTATTCTCATTTTTAATAAAATTATATTCATCGCAACAGCTACAATATATACCTTTGTGGGCGTTTATTTGATTAAAATTTAACTTTTATATTGGTTCTTAAAAAGTTTTCCAAAAAAGTTTCTTAAAGAAAAGTAAAGAGCAGTAATAAAACGTAAAACAAGCATAATTACACTAAATAATAAGCCGAGTCTAAAACGGACAGAAATTAACACAAACAGAAAAGGGACAACTCTGACTACTTTCGACGGCTAATAAGAAAACTAGAACTAGTCCCCTCCAAAATTTGTATGAATGCCCCTTCTACATGGAATGTCGGAAGAACTTTGCTCTTTACTAAGCAAATGCTAGTGTGTTGATTTTGGTTTATAAATAGACCACAAGACGTTAAATCTTAGAGGGTCACATTATATTCAGATAATTTCTATGGTAGTTAATTAAACATTTTTGATAGGATTTATTTAATTGGTTCTGGATGGGGAGAAATGGAACACCACCCTGAACACTATCATTCCTAGCTACAAATAAATTAAAAAAAGAAAAAAGATTCAATGAAAAGAAACAGCAAAATTAAAATGGAAAACTAAAAATTATACTCCGTAAATGAGGGAACTCCCCTCCTCAACCTTCTGTCCGATAGGCGGAAGCTTTTATTGTGATTTACTGAGAGCGTTTACGAGTGCTACAAATGGGTTTATCGGACAATTGAAACTGTTCTATTGTTTATTTCCTTTAAAATAATTCAAACTGAAACTAATGAGCATGAGCAAGCGCTTCAGAATTGAATCTTAAACGAAATCTGACGCTAGAAGAGAACAGTGAGAATCACAACAGATCCAAGGAGAATATAATTTCTATAAAATAAATGAATGACTCTGTGAAGTATTAACAGGAAGAACAAACTGAATTCACGTCAGAATTTCTTAATTCAATTGAAATTACTGATTTGACACGTCATGGCTTAAAATTAAAGAATAACGCATTGATACCCTAATGCGTAATTAGAGAATCCAATATATCGTCAGTCGGGTATCAAAAGGTCGTATCTCCACAATTGCCACATTCTGTGCATCGGGACCTGGGTGAAACCTGGGCTACCCCTGTACTATATATTATATATATATATATATATATATATATATATCATATGATATATATATATATATATATATATATATATATATATATATATATATATATATTATATATATATATATCATATATATATATATATATATATATATATAGAAAGTTTGAAAATATGAACCTAAAACGCTTTTTTACGGCCTCATGCAGCGGCGGATCCAGGGGGCGAGGGGGGCAACACATTTTCCTTTTTTTGGCTTATTGGCTTTCTCGAAATTTTGTTCTGACGTAACTTACGTAACGAATTTCTATATTCGTCTGTTTTTATTACGTATGTTAGGGACTTCGCTCCCTAGTCAATACCTCGCTCTTTACGCTAAAGTTTGAATTTTGTCCCAATCAGAAACCCCTGAATCACAAATGCCGGTTAATTAGAATAGATAGCTCTTTTGAAAGTACTAAAAAAAACTGTAGCGTAAAGAGCGAGGTATTGACTAGAGGGCGAACCCCCTCATAAACGTAATAATTTTTGTTCGTTTTAAGTTTTAATGTTGCTTCTTACTTTCAGTTGAAAAAACTTGTTTTTTTTATTTAATTTCTGATCGTTTTTTAAATAATGCTGGGAAATCTGGTGCCCCCTTCATAGAAATGTCCCTTCCCCAAGGAGATATCCTCCATGGAATTATCCTCCCACGTAAGCCCTACTCTAACCCCAACCCCCCACTAGAAAAAAATCCTCCTGAAAACGCCTGTATACTTGCCAATAACCAACACTACATGTAAACAATGGGCAAAGTTTATAACTTGCAGCCCTTCCCCCGGGAACAGTGGGGGATTAAGTCATCCTCAAAGACATATTAATTAGATTTTCAACTATGCTGAACAAAATGGCAATCTCAAAATTTCGATCGAGTGACTTTGGGAAAAAATGAGCGTGGGAGGGGGCGAAGTTGCCCTCCAATTTTTTTGGTCGCTTAAAAAGGGCAGTGGAACTCTTAGTTTCCGTTTGAATGAGCCCTATCACGATATTCTAGGACCACTGGGTCAATACGATCACCCCTGGGAAAAAGAAAAAAAAAACAAACAAAAAAACAAATAAACACGCATCCGTGATCTTTCTTCTGGCAAAAAATGGAAAATTCCACATTTTTGTAGATAGGAGCTTGAAACCTCTACAGTAGGGTTCTCTGATATGCTGAATATGATGGTGTGATTTTCATTAAGGTTCTATAACTTTTAGGGGGTCTTTTCCCCTTTTTTTGAAAATAAGCCAAATTTTCTCAGGCGCGTAACTTTTGCTGGGTAAGATTAAACTTGATGAAACTTATATATTTGAAATCACAATTAAAATTTGTTTCTTTTGATGTGTCTATTGGTATCAAAATTCCGTTTTCTAGACTTTCGGTTACCATTGACCCGGGTCGCTCCTTACTTACAGTTCGTTACCACGAACTGTTTGATTATACGGCCCTTGTGTTTCAGTAGCCGTTCTTAAAAAATGGGACAAACAGTAGAAATATAACATAAACAGTAAGGTATTGAAGAGGAGGCAACCCTTCATATACGGAATAATTTCTGTTCGTTTTGATATACGTATATGAGGGGGTTTGCCCCCTGGTCTCTTTACGCTAAAATCACAAAGGCCGTTTAATTAGAATAAATAGCTCTTTTGAAAGTACTAAGAAAACTTTAACGTAAAGAGCGAGGCATTGACGACAGGGCGAACCCCCTAATATATGTAATAATTTCTGTTAGTAAAGCTTTTCATGTTCTTCCTTACTTTCAGTTGAAGAAACATTTTTTTTTTAAATTTAATTTCTGATCGTTTTTTAAATAATGCTGGGAAATCCGGCACCCCCTTCATGAAAAATTCCCTTCCCCATGAAAAATTCCTCTATAGAAAGATCCTCCCACGTAAACCCCTCCCCCAGCCCCCCCCCCCCCCCCTACCAGAAAAAATCCCCCCGGAAAATATCTGTATACTTCGCAATAACCTATACTATATGTAAACAATGGGCAAAGTTCGAAACTTGCAGCCCTTCCACTTGGGACTGTGGGGGTTAAGTCATCCTTAGAGACATAGTTTTTACATTTTTTCGAGTAGGCTGAACCAAATGGCTATCTCAAAATTTCAATCAAGTGACTTTGGTAAAAAAAAAATGAGCGTGGAAGTGGGTCTAGCTGCCCTCCAGTTTTTTGGTCACTTAAAAAGGGCACTGGAACTTTTAAGTTCCGTTTGAATAAGCCCTCTCACAATATTCTATGACCACTGGGTCGAAACGATCACCCCTGAAAAAAAAACACGCATCGTGATCTTTCTTCGAGCAAAAAAAAAAAATGCAAATTTCCACCTTTTGCAGATGGAGCGTGAAACTTCTTTAATAGGGTTCTCTGATAAGCTGAATGTGATGGTGTAATTTTCGTTAAAGTTAATTAAAAATGCAAAATTCCACATTTTTGCAGATAGGAGTTTGAAGCTTCTTTAATAATGTTCTTTGATAAGCTGAATCTGATGGTGTGATTTTCGTTAAAGTTAATTAAAAAAATTTGCAATTAAAACAAAATTTTATTGTTTAAAAAGAATTGAGTTGTGTGATAGTCAAACTTTAGCGTAAAGAGCGAGGCGTTGAGGAGGGGACAGCCCCTTTCATATACGGAATAATTTCTGTTCGTTTTAAGTTTTAACGTCGTTCCTTACTTTCAATTAAAAAAAAACTCGTTTTTTTTATTTTATTTGTGAACGTTTTTGAATTAATGCAGGTTTTGATTTTGGCTCACCGTGTATGGATAATTAAAACGAAATTTGCATATTAATTTTACTTTTATTTGGTTAAATGGCTTTCTCGAAACTTGTTGAATTTTATTTACGAACGTTTTTTATTAGTAATAAATATACGTAACTTACGAATTAACTTACGTAACGAACTTCTATATTCATATATTTTTAATACGTATATTAGGGGGTTCCCCCCTAGTCAATACCTTGCCCTTTAAGCTAAAGTTCGAATTTTGTTCCAATTCTTTAAAAATGACCCCTTAAGCACAAAGGCCGTTAATTAGAATAAATTGCTCTTATGAAAGTACTAAAAAATCTTTGGCTTAAAGAGCGAGACATTGACTAGAAGGTGAACCCAATCATATAGCTAATGTTTTTTTTTCGTTTTAAGTTTTGATGTTGTTCCTTACTTTTAGTTGAAAAACTTGTTTTTTTATATTTAATTTCTGATTTTTTTTTAAATAATGATGGGAAATCCGGCGCCCCCTTCATAGCAATGTCCCTTCCCCCATGAAAACTTCCTTCATGAAAAGATCCTCCCATATAACCGCCGACCCACCCCAACCCCCCACTACCAGAAAAAATTCCCCCTGAAAACGTCTGTATACTTCCCAATAACCAATACTATATGTTAACATTGGGTAAAGTTCATAACTTTTAGCCCTACCCCTGGGGGCTTTGAGGGATTAAGTCATCCTAAAAGACATAGTTATAATATTTTCGACCATGCTGAACAAAATGGCTATCTCAAAATATTGATCGAGTGACTTTGGGAAAAAATGAGCGTGGGAGGGGGCCTAGTTGCCCTCCATTTTTTTGGTCACTTAAAAAGGGCACTAGAACTTTTAATTTCCGTTCCAACGAGCCCTTCCACGATATTCTAGGACCACTGGGTCGGTACGATCACCCCCACGGGAAAAAAAAAAAAAAAAAACAAACACGCATCCGTGATCTTTCTTCTGGCAAAAAATGGAAAATTCCACATTTTTGTAGATAGGAGCTTGAAACCTCTACAGTAGGGTTCTCTGATACGCTGAATATGATGGTATGATTTTCATTAGGGTTCTATAACTTTTAGGGGGTCTTTTCCCCTTTTTTCGAAAATCAGCCAAATTTTCTCAGGCACGTAACTTTTGATGGGTAAGATTAAACTTGATGAAATATATATATTTGAAATCAGAATTAAAATCTGATTCTTTTGATGTATCTATTGGTATCAAAATTCCGTTTTTTAGAGTTTCGGTTACCATTGAGCCGGGTGGCTCCTTACCACAGTTTGTAGAATTATCCCGTAAGTTTATCGCAGATCATTTCTGGTCTTCATTCTCGGTACGAACAAAAAGCTCCTCCCACTTCTTTCTGCATTAGCGGGTTAGTCTGTTTCCGATTGTTTCCAACAAAGTGCATTATTCGTAATAGCGGGTTTCCACTTGTTTCCGATTAGATCACAGTCTGACTTGTCTACCCGTGAAAAGATCTGATGCCGCCTATGTTTCTATCTGCAAAAACGTTCTCTGGAGCACTCGCACCTTGGTCCGGGTTTTTATAATGGGTGAGATAGGGAAAGATCATACTGGATAATTATATAAACTGTGCTCCTTACTTTCAGTTCGTTACCACGAACTGTTTGATAACAGTCTAACGAGTAAATTCGTTAATGTTTGTTTTATCAAAGCTTCTTTTAAAGTCACGGTTACTATTAGCAATGGTCGCTCCTTACTTATAGTTTTTAACCATGAAATATTAGATACTGATACACCATAGTACAATGCTACAGATGTAACAGTATTGAGACCTCTTGATAAGAATAGATTGATAAAAACAATTTTTATTAATTAATTATAAGTACAACAAATACAACAACAGCTATATAATGTATGTGTATTTACAGTTTTGAAAGACTGCTTATAGTCCAGTAAAAGTACGGAGAAAAGTGGGTCGGCCCGGACAAAATTGCAACAAAAGTTTTTTTTTACACCCAATTGTTCAGAAAAAATTGCTGAACAACATATCCAAAATCCACCAAAATCGCCCGCCGGGAAAACCTTCTGGGGCTGCTTAAAGGGGGTGAAAGGGGGCGAAAAAAAAAGGTTTTTCATTTTTGACAATTGGGACGCTTTTGTTACACTAAAATGTAAAAAAAATCGCTAGACAACATATCCAAAATCTGCTAAAATCACCGCCGGGAAAACCTTCTGGGGCTGCTTAAAGGGGGTGGAAGGGGGCGAAAAAATAGTTTTTTTTCAGTTTTGACATTTAGGAAGCTTTTTTACACTAAAATGTTCAAAAAAAAATCGCTGAACAACATATCCAAATTCTGATAAAATCACCCACCGGGAAAACCTTCTGGGGCTGCTTAAAGAGGGTAAAAGGGGTGAAAAGTCCTTTTTTCGATTTTTGTTATTTCGGTACGTTCAGAGACTCGATTCTGGTACAAATCAACTCGCTGAAACCGAAAATGATATCACTTTTATTGTAGATTTTAATAACTCCATTGCCAAAATAAAGGAAGTAGCTTTTCTTCCGAAGTTTTACAGAAAGATCAGATCAATGGACGCCTGAAACACTTCGAACAGCCTGCGTTTCAGAAGAAAGACAAGGCTGTTACAATGGCATCCAAATCAGCTGTTAACATCGTTGGTGAACCGGTTCATGTAGATCAAGGGTTTCTTTTCCAGCGCTTAGCTACGGTGGCGAACTGGGAAGAATTCGATCTTCGAGACCTTTTGTCGTATGAACTTTGTGCGTATCCCCCATCCCTTTTTGGATCCTATGAAGTTCTGTGTCCTGCCGAAAAACCATCGCTGTTAAACGCAAATCGATATGCGTCAGGGGACCATTCGGATGAGCGCTTAGACTCATGCCATTATGTCGTTGACGGTGGCTGGCTGCTCCAGAAATTTACTTGGCAACCCAACTTTACATTTGACTTCATTTGCGAAAGTTACATCAAGTATGTCATCACTAGATTTGGAGAAGCTTCGGTATTTTTTTTAGGTATATGACAATGGTCCTTCGACGAAAGGTATGGCTCACCTCTAACGTTCCAGGGCTAAACAGTACCCAGTGGTAGAATTCACTGGTACAGCAAAGTTAACAAGATAGAAGGAAGAGTTCTTGCAAACTGCACAAACAAGCAGCGGTTAATTCTAGCAATAGGATAAAAAATTGTCCTCAGCAGATTGTTCGGTACAACATGCCTCTACTGACGCGGATGTCCTGATTGCAACCACAGCAATTCACAGTGCAAGAACTCAGTTTACGTGTCCCATCGGTAACGACACTGACCTCTTTATCCTTCTCCTCTATAATGTCACTGCCACCCACAAAGGCCTGTATTGCAGATCCGAGACGAAAGCTCAAACGAACATAAGCTATGGAATATTTGCTCCATCAAAGAAAAACTAAGGGACATGTGTGGTGCAATTCTATTTCTGCACGCGTTCCTAGGCTGTGACACCACTTCAAGATTACAAAGAACTGGTAAATCTGTCGGACTGTCATTGTACCGGTCCGATCCGTCTTTCCGTGAGGCCGCTAAGGTCTTTATGGACTCGAAGGCTACGAAATACTAGCTCGTTGTAGCTGGTGAACAAGCTCTTTTGTAAATTTATAAAGGAAAGCCGGAAGAAACTCTCGTATCCTTGAGGCATCGTCTGTTCTTGGCCAACCTCACTTCCTCTTCCACATTTGTCTGCCCTGATCGGATGCCTCCCACACCCTCATCTGCGAAGTTCCATTCTTTTCGCGTGTATTTGCAGGTAATGGAATGGAGAAGCGAGGCTGCTGCGATGAAACCGGAGAACTGGGGATGGCGACTCTCTGCTGATAGTTACATCCCAGTAAGGATGGAGAAGAAACCAGCTCCCCAAAGTCTTCTTCAAATTATCCGCTGCAAATGCAAATCAGGTTGCGATACGGCTAGATGCACTTGCCGTAAGAATGGCATGCCCTACACACTTGCTTGCGGAGAGTGCATGGAAACAAGCCGTAATAACTCTGAACCAACATCTCTTGAAGAAGAAGAATTTTAGTGTTTTGCAATAACGGTGGTTGTGCTCTTTTGTAGTGCTCATAAATGAAATGATAATTCTCAATATTATGTTTCTCAATATAATTCTCAATCGAAACTGTGATTTATATATAGACGTGTTAATGTTTTTGTTTTCCAACTGTAAAATAAGCCGATTAAAAGAATGATTTTTCAAGTTTCTATGCGTCTATGCCTATAGTTTCTCTTTTTCTACAGTCTGGTCTTCACACGGTTGATTCTCATCGGATAACCAGGTTTCCAACGATTAGCGAAGCAACAAAGAGTGGGGTATATCTCTGCTCCTTTAAATTGCCGTTCGAGATTCTCCTGTGTTGCTGTTTGAAGTATTTCAGGCTTCCATTGATCTGATCTTTCTAACACTTCGGAAGAAAAGCTATTTCCTTTATTTTTGCGACGGATTTATTTAAATCTTATTTATAGTTTAATATAAGTTACAGACGTGTTACGATAAAAGTAACATCATTTTCGGCTTCAGCGAGTTGATTTATACCAAAATCGAGTCCCCGAACGTACAGAAATAACAAAAATCAAAAAAAAAATTTCACCCCTTTCACTTCTTTTAAGCAGCCTCAGAAAGTTTTCGCAGCAGGCGATTTTCGCGGATTTCGGATATGTTGTTCAGCAATTTTTTCTGAACATTTTAGTGTAAATAAAGCTTCCTAATTGTCAAAAAAAAAAAACCGATTATTTTGTCCCTTTAAGCAGCCGTAGACGATTTTCCCGACGGGCGATTTTTAGCAAATTTCGGATATGTTGTTCAGCAATTTTTCTGAATATGTTAATGTAAGAATAGCTTCCTAAATGTCAAAAATGGAAAAACCTAATTTTTTTCCCCCTTCCACCCTCTTTAAGCAGCCCCAAAAGGTTTTCCCGGTGGGCGATTTTAGTGGATTTTGGATATGTTGTTCAGCGATTTTTTCTGAACATTTTGGCGTAAAAAAATCTTTTGTTGCAATTTTGTCCCGGCCAAACCGTACTTTTACTGGACTATTATGAATGGTATGTAAGGTATTTTCAAGTTCTTAATTAAGGAGCCAACTTACCAATTGTAAGGATCGCAGTCTGAATTTTCAGAAGAAGTATTTTTATAATTGAATAATTGAAATTTTTACATCCTTTTAGGCACAAATTGAAATTTTATATTTTTCCTTTTAATTTTTATGTTAATTTGGCTGTACGAGCGCAATTTGTATTTCAGTTCATTTTATTTGGTTGTATTTTCGGCTCATTTAATTCAGTATGTTTTGCATGCCTACGGGAACACGGTTTTCACTCTTAACAGGTCTCTATGATGAGCAGAAATATTTCTATTCCTAGCTGATGACCTTTGAGATAATATATATTTTGCTATGTCATACATACAATTATGATCTTTTCAAAGCCTGTTAAATTGCTGAATCATTTTCCCACCAACGAAATGTTGGTTTCAACAGCCTACTTGTACTGACAGATGTACTTTTCAAAATTCTCTAAAAGGTGTCTTAACAACTTCATGAACTCCACCAATTGAACTGCAAATCTTTGATGCATCATCTTCCTACCATATATGCCCAAAGGAGGGGGAAGCGGGAAACTTAAGTTATTTGCCGCTTATTCTGCTGAAATGCCAAAAGCACACAAAACAACGATATTCTTGAAAATTTGAAAAACTATGAAACTTTCCTAACAAATATCATTTACACCCCTCCCCATTTTGAATAAATTTGCCAACGTAGAAAATAAGGATGATAATATAGCCCATACTGCAGTATCCCATAAGTGGGTATAAACACATGAATCATCTCTTGGGCTTAGGCAAGTAGAATCACTAGGAAGATGGCTCAGGGATTAAGACTCCTCACCTATCGAGAAATTTTCCAGTATAGGGTATTTTTCTTTGCAAGTTGTCTGTTTCATGGGGAGCTTTTTTTTATGAACATGCTGTGTATGGATTGGCCTTTAAATTTGGCTCCAAAAATGGCTTATGATGAACCAGATAATGTTGGAAAAATTATTTCCTAACCCAAATGTTTGGTTCTAAACTTCTACATCAGTGATTAAGGCCCGATTAGCGGCATTAAAGAGACAATCAAACAATTCGTAGTAACGAAGTGTAATTAACGAATGAGTCTCTCCTTTCTACCAAAACTTTAAAGAGAGGAAATTTTAATTACAATTAGTACGTCAAAAGAAATGGCCTTTTATGCTGATCCCAAACGTAAAACTCATTAAGTTCAATTTTACCTATCAAATGCTACAAGCCTGAGGAAATTTGCCGGATTTTCAAAAAAAAGGTGAAACATCCCCCCCCCAAAAAAAAATCAAGCAATCTTAATCGAAATCCCATCACCAGAATCAGCATCTCAGAGAACCCTATACGCAGTTGTTTCAAGTTCCTCATACTTACAATAAAGTGGAATTTTGTATTTTTTTGCCAGAAGAAAGATCATGGATGCACGTCTATTTTTACTTTATTTTTGTATTTTTGTTTTCCATAGGGGTTTTCTATCGAATCAATGATCGCAAAAGATGGGGAGAGGGCTCTTTCAAACGAAAATTTAGAGTTCTAGTGCCAGGTCCCCCACGCCCCCTTTCTACCCAAAGATATCCGATCAAAATTTTGTGACATCCATTTGGTTCAGCATAGTTGAAAGGTCCAGTAATTATGCCAATGGGATGACATGACCCCCTCCCCTAACCCCTGGAGAAAGGGATGTAAGTTATGCAATTAAAACTTAAAATTTATCCAAATCTTCCTTCCTCAGATAATAAGCGAAAATATCAGTAGTTTTTTAACTATTAATTAAACTGTGATTTAGTTTTAAACTTATTGTGGATATAACAGAATGAAATCAGGAACATATGCAAGTACTTATATCATGGGGAGGAATTAGGAAAAAAAAGCTTCAGTATGCAAATTATATAGGCCTCCAACAAATCAGAAATTGTGGCAAAACATACCTCAGGATTTCTGTGGGGAACGGGCTCATAAGTCCCTTTGCAAACGCAGGTGACATACCCGCAGAAATGCATAGTAAAGCATGTCAAGGTTTGAGAATATGTAACCTTTTTATTCCATATACTACAGATAGCACAACATTTTTCTTCATATATATATATTAGCGCCATCAGGGAATATCCTGGGGAGCCAAGTGCTACGATCAGCTTTGTTTTTACAAAGATTTAAAGGAGAATATTTTGCACTTTTCCTGTATTTGTACCTTTTTTAATGTCTTCATGTTTCACAGGGGGAATATTAACAGCACCTGCCACTACCAAGAATTCTATAAATGCATATGGAGATATTCTGATATACATTACCGACATATATGGAGATAAACATTACCGCCATTGGGGGATTTCCCAGGGAGCCAAGTGTTACAATCTGCTTTATTTTTACAAAGATTTAAAATATCATAAATCGATTTCTCTATTTTTTCTTATTTTGAAGGTGTCCGCTTAACCTGTTCAAATTGTCAAATTTCATTTTAACTGCTCTTGATACTTAAATGTTGTGCAAAGTAAAACTGGATTTATAAAACCATGCATCAAATACACTTTTAGAATTTTAAAACAAGTACCAATTTTTTCAGAGATAAGTTTAATAAGTGTTTGTTTAGAAAACACTATCAGAACTGAAAATCATTCCAAAATTTCAAGCCAAATTTGGGATTGCATTGTGATAGTATCTTTAATTATCCGTTGTTGAAACTTGGTAAATACCGTTTACACAATTATGAACCTCAGCTAGATGGGGTTATGCCTCGTTGGGTCTCCTGACCGCAGACTAAAATTACGGGTTGTATGCATTAATAATTACCTTTAATTTATGAGTTTGTTTTTAAAGATGTGGTTATGAATGAATAGTGAGAAACTAAGGTGGTAACAAATTTGCATTATAGCTATTCTTACAGCTCCTAAATTCTTCCATTCATGGACTATCTTAAGTTGTTATACGTGACCTCGTGTGCAGGGATAAACTGGTCTGGTAAAACTAAGATTATATATAGATATGACACCAGAAGGGGGGGGTGGTAATAACCTCTATCATTAATTTCTAGGAAACAATCCCAGAAATCCTGATTTCGAGTCCCGATTTTTGTTTTTGGATTTTGATGTTTGTCATATTTTATCATTACACTCTTCTGTATCCGAAAATGAACTGTGCTGTGAGAAATAATTTATGAGGTTATAACGAATTCCCTACATTTTTTTTTGATAAAAAATGGCCCTGCTTCGAAGCTTAATTTCTTAGAAATCAAATACCTTTGAACTCTGATAGAACTCCACATTATCTGTTTTGACAACTTAAGCGAAATTCTCGTATCTCTCCTAAAATTATTAGGAGAAATACCGTAGGTCTTGATTTCGAAATAGAAATTCCGACTACTTTTTATTTTTTTCCCTTTTTTTATTTTGAAGTTTTGGGAAAAGTAAGCAAGAAGGCATGCACTCTTTGACTTTTGAAGATGAGCCATAAACTAGAATTACGTGTAACCGTAAACTAGAAGAGCATGTACACTTAGAGAGTATGTAACTAGGCCCTCTTTTAATATTATTTCTACGTTTTCTGTGTTTCCAAGCAAAATTTTGTATTTGCCCTCAAAAGTTCCGCTCTGAATTACACTGCCAATTTTAACATTAATGGGGTAAATAAGAGTTAAGCATGTATGAACTTCTTTACCTTAGTAAGCTTTGGTCGGAGTATAACTACTTCTAATGCAGTTTTTACATTTACAGTATCATTTTTAAAAACCAAATTAAGATATTCATGTTTAAGTAAAAACAATGCTGATGATTGTAAATGAATACAAATTCTTCTTACAGATGAAAGGGAGTGAAATCGGCAAAAACATTTCTAGGCTATGGTGCGAAAACATTTGTTTTTAATATAGGAACTTTCAAGGCCGTATCCAGGTTTTCTGTTCCAGCAATTTTCATACATTTTCCGTGTTCGTCAGGGGGATGGGCTAGACATCCCCTTAAATTTCACTCTAGATAACTTTGAGTCACTCTGTTCTCGTTTTGAGCAAACACTTTAGCAAACAGTTTAGAAAACTTTACTTCAGCATAAGATTGATTGCATTATTCCAAACTTCAAGTGAGTAATTGTGGATTTTAAGCCATCAGAGTTGGAGTTTTTTAATTGTCTTCGTAGTTAAGTGTTAACATTATGATTATATAAAAAGTAAGTATATGTTTTTATATTTTTATCACTTAGAAAAATCATAGAATTTTTTTTCACGCCCACCCACACAGTTTTCTAAGCAAATTAATCTAATACACTGAAATATGGACTGATAAGAAAAATACCCATTTTTATTGCCCTATAATGTCATCCCAAAAGCCAACTTTTCAACTCACCAGCTAACTTCTTTTGACGTTAATATCATCCATTCCGTACGTGAGCTTGTGTTGATTTTTCCATCTTATTACCCCATTAAGATAAAAAAAAGCTGTTTTCCTAACCAGAATAAAAAAAAAAAAAAAAAAAAAAAAAAAATCATGTCAATTTCCCAGTCGGAGCTATAAACACCTTAATGACTTGCGGCGATGAAACACCGGGTTTTAAGATATTTATGATACCCGGCAGTTCGTTTCATAGAAAATAATTTGGCGCTGCGGAACTGGGGACTCTGACCGTGTTATTGTCAAATTATTGCGTGGTGTAAACATATGTTGCCGTAAATATCTGAAAAAAAAAAAAAATCAAAGTTCAGGTATTTAGATTTAGTTTGCGACATTTGGTGTCTAGACAATCGAAATACCGAGGACATCCAAAATGAAAACTTATTGTTTGAATTGATTAAGTGGAAACTCACAGAACCATATAAATCATTAAAAATCGAGAAAAATCGGGCAACGAATTTTTAGTGAATAAGACGTCCACATGCAGCTATGCACTTTTAGGTAGTCCACGCCAAGTTATAAAAAAAAAAAGAAAAAAAAATTATGGTGAACAATCAGCAAAGAATTATCTGAAAACATATAACACCAAACAGCTTCAGACAGTGTATATTTCTTTTAAAGGTTAGTTGTCTTTTGGAAAGAATAGATCGTTATTAACCGAATTTCTACGAACGATAAGCATTGCCAAACTTAGCTAATTAATTATGCTTATTTATTTTCGAGGCTAAACCTGGCAACACTGACAAAAATGAATTACTGGCCTAGACCCTCCATAAGTTTTAAATAGCCAAAGGTGCGTCTAGGACCAAATTAATATTTTATTTCAATGTATTTGGTGCGTTAAAGAAATACCATTGAATGGAGTGGCGTCATTTCAAGATAATGTAGGGAAAAGGAGTCGAATTTTTTTTTTTTAACTCCCAGAGGGCATAGTTTTGTGTTTTTTAAAAAAATGAAATTCCAAAAATGCGTGCTCCGATAAATGTAATTTTTTTTTTCAAAATCTAGGGACGGCAAGGCCAGTCCCCCCCCCCTCAAAGATGGGAAGCGATTTGATATCTCTAAGAAAAAATGTTTGACTGAAAAGTAAAAAAGAGCAATAATAATGGAGACTTAAGAATATAGCTTGGTTTGGGTTGCCTTCTTCTTTAAAGAGAAAACAAAGTTGAAGCAAAAACTTATCTTTGAAAGAATTTTGTTCCAGTTTTAAACTATGCTGAGAGTTTCAAAGGCTTAGCAAGTTTTTAATGAGCTATTATGGAAAGACATCTGTCTGAGTTGTCTTTCTAGCAATGTGTAGTCTTAGAATTAAACTAATAAATATCAAGTAGCTTCCAGTTGTTGATTTCTAATAATAATTGTAAAAAAAAAAAACTAGATAGGACAAGTAATAGAACAAAACTAAGTTTGATCATTTTTGTTCGGTAGATTATTCGGTCATCTACGTTTTGCAGTTTAAACGTAGTTCAAGTCCAAGACTTGGGCTTGGGAAACCTTAATTGTTGGAAAAATGTATGTTCGTTGTCACATCGTATTTTTAGCCACTTGTAGAATATCAAGATTTAAATGTTCCCTTCAGTCCTTTAGGTTCCAGATCTCACAGCCCCATCTGCTATTAAAATTTTTGTTAAATAATGACCATATTATAAAACATTACTGTCACGCCTGAAGCTTGTATGTCCGATTTCTACCAAAATTATTCGCTAAGCTGTTACCCAAGGGAGGATCAACAGGTCAATATAGACCAGGAAAATCAAAGTATGAACATACTTTACCCTGCTGACCTTCCTTTTGAGAATAGCTTAGAAAATGGTATTTGTAAGTTATTTCTGAAGAGCGAAAATGTAAGATGCGACCTATAGGCGTGCAGTGTTTCACGGTAAGAATCCTGGTTAAAACTGACATGTCTTATGTGTTTTATATGTTTAGTGCTTTATATTTTATTGTGACAGGTGCTGCTATTGATCGGCATGACCGTGTAAGGCGTTTGACAATAAAATTTTTTGAGCTTGAATCTTTTTACTCCTTTTCATTGTTTACTACTACATAAAAAACATAAAATAAAAGAAACAAAATGATTCATACTAAAGTCTCTTATGATGACCTCTTCAAGGTCTTTTCTCAGGTTTTATAATAATTCATTCTTAGACGAGGATAGGAATTTAATTGAGATTGAATTAAATGTTAAATTAAATATTGTAAATTAGTTATATAAATTTAATGTAAATACTGTGTATAAATTTAACAAATTAATCCCCGTCTTCGTCGGTTTGATGCTTTCGTCTAATTTGACCGTCTACCGTCACCAGAGTTTTTATTTTGTGGAAATGGCTGTAGAGTAGTTCGAGGGCGTGATCAGCCAAATAAAGTAGGCTGTGGTTAGAAATAGTGATTCTTGAAGTTTTTATATATGAGTGCATTAGTACACAGAGGAAAGAGCCCAAAAATAGAGCTATAGTTATAGTAATATGTATATAATTTTAGATCCAAAATATGGCAATGTTTCACCTTCAGAATTTATACCGCCGTTAATTACGGAGTTCGTCAAGGCACCTGATTCATCTGTACAGATTAAGACCGGTAGCACTCTGAAATTAAGATGTGGTGCCGAGGGATTCCCGGAACCTACTCTGACTTGGTACCGTGTAAGTAGTTTATAATCTAGAACTATGAAGCAGTACAGAATTCTGAAATCAGTTACAAAGAAATTTGAGTTTTAATTGAGCACCATGGAAATTTAAGTTTAGCTTCTTCTATAAGGTTAAAATGCTTCTGCTTCTTCTATCATGTTCCCTCAACTTCAGGTACAAACTTGAATTTGCGAAAAGGTTTATTGAGTTCTACGACCTAAGATTCGTGTTGTCTGGAAATCACACGGGCTCCACAGCTGGGTTATTCATTAGTTGTTATATTGTTGCCGTTACGCTGAAAGGTCGTATCTGATATCTTCAAACTTCTGAAATAATTGCCAAACAAATTTTGTTGAGTTGCATTCAAAGTGGTTAGCGGGCTTGACTTGAAACCGTTCGTTTTAGAGGATAGGGGTTCGAGTCCTGGTGTCGCTGGTTATTTGATTTAAACGAGGGTCATTGGTGCGACTCTGTAATCTCAGCCAGAGTCAACCCAGTTCTAAATTCGTACCAGGAGAAATTAGGGGAAGTTAATCAGAAAAGATGTGTGAAAGCACAAGATAACTGGTCTCCAACCCCCCCCCCCCATTACACCTCCTGGCCGAAGGATCCTGAAACGGAGATCAGTACCTCCGGTAGGGATTATAAAAATCTAATGCCATGTTCTTTACCTTGTTTATTCAAATAGAAGATCAGCAGGGCAATGTATGTTGCTCTGTCTTGCCCTGCATACGTTGCCCTATAGGGCAATATAAGAACTGCATTCAAAGGGAAGATCTTCAGGGGAATTTATGTTAAATCAAAATTCGATCCTCTTATTCGACATCACCCCGCTGGTTCTCCCGTTGAGAACAGCTTGACCAAGATTTTTTTGCAGCTATCTCGGACGTGTTAAGATTTAAGATACGACCTTTAGGTATAACAGCAACAATAGTAGAAGCTCCGCCCCCTTGGACTCGGTTCACTTGGTGCCATACAGGGCACTCAACAATTAATTAAGTATGGTATTATTTCTATGGAATCCATGTTATAATCTGTGGCTGTAGATAGTTAGTGTATCATTTTGTAACTGTACTGTCTTGGTAGTAACCATTTTGTGTAATTCCAGAGAACATCTAAGTTATAGTGTAGAAGTATTGGGACAAATGGGTATAAACTTGTCTTGTCCATTTGAAGGACAAAATCCAAATTTTAGCAGGATTTTAGCAAATGGGTAATATTTTGATGGCCATAGGATACTTTATGGTAATCCCTATATGACGTGAGGGCAAATTTCTGACTTCATCCCTTACGAGCGAATATCACTTTTCTTTGGCCTCAATTTTCACTCGCTCAAAACGTGGCAGTTAGTAAGCCTGGTAAGTACAGACCCGTCTTTGTATGCCGCAAAGCTTTTGAACGTAATCTAAAACCCACCATTAAAGTATCTATGACAACAGTTTCTATAAATACCTTGTATGCCCCCAGGGCATAACTTACAACCTTTGCCCTGGGGCCTGTGGCGGGTTTTTCATCCTCAAGGACATAATTTCCAGACCTTTCAACTACGTTGAACAGAATGGCAATCTCAAAATTTTGATTGGATGTGTTCAGGGAAATGCTGAGCGTGAGAGGTGGGTTAGTTGCCCTCCAATCACTTTTGACTATTAAAAAGAGCACGAGCCCTTTCAATTTCCAATTGAATGAGCCCTTTTTGAAGTTCCTACGACAACGGTTTTTATAAAATCCTTATGTTCCCCCAGGGTATAACTTACAACCTTTGCTCTGACTGCTGGGGGGGGGGTATCATCCTCAAAGAGATAATTTCCAGAACTTTCGACTACGTTGAAAAAAGTGGCTATCTCAAATTTTTGATTGGATGTTTTGGGGGAAATGGTGGGCGTGAGAGTGGGGTTAGTTGCCCTCCAATCACTTTCGACTATTAAAAATGACGCTAGCCTTTTCAGTTTCCAATCGACTGAGCCCTTTCGGAAGTTTCTGCGACACGCTTTCTATTAAAACCTTATATGCCCCCAGGACATAACTTACAACCCTTACCCTGAGGAGTGTGGGGGGGGGGTGCATCCTCAAAGACTTAATTTTCAGAACTTTCAACTACGTTGAACAAACTAGCTATCTCAAAATTTTGATCGGATGTGTTTGGGGAAATAGTGGGTGTGAGAGGGGGGTTAGTTTCTACGACAACGCTTTCTGTAAATACCTTATATGCCCCAAGGGAATAACTTACAACTCTTGCCCGGAGGGCTATGGGAGAATGGCATCCTCAAAGACATAATTTTTGGACCTTTCAATTACGTTGAACAAAATGCCTATCTCAAGATTTTTATTGGATGTGTTTGGGGAAATGGTGGATGTGAGAGGAGGGGTTAATTGCCCTCCAATCACTCAACTATTAAAAAAGGCACCACCCATTTCAATTTCCAATCGAATGAGCCTTTTTTGAAGTCTCTACGACAACACTTTCAATAAGAACCTTATATGCCCCCAGGACATAGCTTCGAACCCTTGCCCTGAGGGTGCTGGGGGGCGTGTCATCCTCAAAGACATAATATCCGGATCTTTCAGCTGCGTCGAACAAAATGGCAATTTCAAAATTTTTATTGGATGTGTTTGGGGAAATGGTGGGTGTGGGAGGGGTGTTAATTGCCCTCTAATCACTTTTGACTATTAAAAAGGGCACAAGCCCGTCCACTTTTCAATAAAATGATCCCTTTTCGAAGTGTCTATGACAGCTCCTTCGATACGAAGTGCCCTGGTCTAAAAAAATAAAATAATAATAATAAAAAATAAAATAAAAATACATTGTGCTAATATCGTTCTTTACTTAGGCAGCGCTGCCTGTGATAAGCTTTTGACAATTTCCTCTTTTTGTTATCATCTCTGGGAGGACAATATTGACTGCTTGTAATAATAGTGCAATCTCTTGTCAGGTCCAATTTTCCGTTTTTATGCGAGGAACACCTTTCCCAGAATGAAAGTTATTCCTGTTCCATTTCAAATCTCATCTCTTTTATTTCTCCCCTGTGTCTTACACAGGAACAGTATATTCTGGCTTGTCTTGACAATTGGGTGTACACCCTTCTAATATGAAACTCTTTTAAAGAGGCTTATAAAATAATAACCTGCATCTGAATTTTAATGTTATTTTAATTTCTAGAATTATTTTAATTATTTTAGTTATTTAATTTAATTATTTTAATTATTTTAACTTCTATATTCATAGATTTTTAATACGTATATTAGGGGGTTCGCTCCCTAGTCAATACCTTGCTCTTTAAGCTAAAGTTCGAATTTTGTTCCAATTCTTTAAAAATGACCCCTTAATCACAAAGGCCGTTAATTAGAATAAATAGCTCTTATGAAAGTACTAAAAGTCTTTGGCTTAAAGAACGAGGTATTGACTAGGGGGTGAACCCAATCATATACGTAATATTTTCTGTTTGTTTTAAGTTTTGATGTTGCTCCTTACTTTCAGTTGAAAAACTTGCTTTTTTTTATTTAATTTCTGATCTTTTTCTTTAATAATGCTGGGAACTCCGGTGCCCCCTTCATAGCGATGTCCCTTCCCCCATGAAAACTTCCTTCATGGAAATATCCTCCCATATAACCCCCCCCCCCCCACATACCAGAAAAAATCCCACCTGAAAACGTCTGTATACTTCCCAATAACCAATACTATGTGTTAACATTGGGTAAAGTTCATAACTTTCAGCCCTCCCCCGGGGACTTTGGGGATTAAGTCATCCTAAAAGACATAGTTATCATATTTTCGACCATGCTGAACAAAATGGCTATCTCTTAATTTTGATCGAGTAATTTTGGGAAAAAATGAACGTGGGAGGGGGCCTAGTTGCCTTCCATTTTATTTGGTCGCTTAAAAAGGGCGCTAGAACTTTTAATTTCAGTTCCAATGAGCTCTCCCACGATATTCTAGGACCACTGGTTCGATACGATCACCCCTGGGGAAAAAAAAAACAAACAAAACAAAAAAAACAAATAAACGCACATCCGTGATCTTTCTTCTGGCAAAAAAATGCAAAATTCCACATTTTTGTAGATAGGTGCTTGAAACCTCTACAGTAGGGTTCTCTGATACGCTGAATACGATGGTGTGATTTTCATAAAGGTTCTATAATTTTTAGGGGATCTTTCCCCCTTTTTTCTAAAATCAGCCAAATTTTCTCAGGCGCGTAACTTTTGATGGGTAAAACTAAACTTGATGAAACTTATATATTAAAAATAAGCATTAAAATCTGATTCTTCTGATGTATCTATTGGTATCAAAATTCCGTTTTTTAGAGTTTCGGTTACCATTGAGCCGGGTCGCTCCTTACTTACAGTTCGTTACCACGAACTGTTTGAAACAGCATTTTCTGGCTTCTCTTGACAATTGGGTTTAGATCCTTCACATATGAAACTCTTTTACAGAGGTTTGTAAAATTATAACCTGCATCTTAATTTGAATGTTATTTTAATTTATAATATGTATTCTAAAAGTAAGCAATTAAAATTGAAGTTTAAAATAGCTAAAACGAGGTTGAGTATATTCTATTAAAGATATGTTCTATAAAAACATGTAAAACATTGCAATGTACATCGCTACAGTGTACATTACTTTGTCCCTTAGACCCTTTACTCTATCCCTTACAGCCTTACCTTTTTTCTGCTCCTCCTTAAAATTACTTATTTTATTCAAAAGTTGAGAAAAGGAATTATTTTGCTGGTGGGAAAAAATTTTTAGGGGGGGGGAAACAGTTCAATTTTGCAAAAATTGAGTAGAGTATCGGGAAATTGAGCCATTCTGAGGCAAAAAGAGTTCCTCTCTTTGGTTGCCTTATCGAAACAATCCTTACGAGTAATTCTAAAATATGCGTATGATTATAGACAAGAAATCAGCTTTTTATGACATCATGTCATACAACATTCCGAACTACAAAATGTCAGGTTCGTACAAACCGATTTTTGATAGGTAGGCTTATTCATCAAACATACAACATACATACATACATATAACATAAAGGGTCCACTAGTTTCAGATCCTTCATTAGGTTTTTCCTTATGGAATCATGTAAATTTTCCGAAAAGTAGCTATTTTTCAACAAAAATTTCCTTTTTTCAAAGAATATTGACCTATTTTGATGTGTTTTCCTATCTAAAAAAAAAATATAAAGGAAATTTCAATATACAACTCAATAGATGGATGAAGTTGAACAAAGTTGAATTTTAGCTATCGAATGATAGTAGTTGTCACCTTTTACTGAAACTTTAACTGCAAAATAGTAACACAAAAGCCTGCAGAGAGAACGTGAACCTTAAAATCACCTTGGTATAAATTTAATCAAGTTTATTTTTGTGAGACCAAGCGTTGCTTTTTTGTGCAAAATGGAAGCTAAATGATCCTATCTTTTTGTCCATTGCTGTAGATACCCGATGGGGGACTATGTCAAATTATTATATATATATAGATAATAGATATATATATATATATATATATATATATATATATAATATTATATATAGATATAATATATAGACTATATATATATATTATAGAGAATAGATGTCGAGATATATAATCTATGTTATATAGATATTTATATTGATGATTATATTATATAGATATATATATTTAAATATAATAATATATATAATACATATATCTATATAAATATATATATATATATATATAATATATATATGTTATAATATATATATATATATAATATAATATATATATATATATCATATACTATTATATATATATATATATAGAAATATAATATATATTTATATATATATATATATATATATATATATATATATATTATATATATTATATATAAATATTATTTATATATATATATATATAGCTATATAATTATATATTATATATATATATAAATATATATATATAAATAGATAACTATATTATATATATATATATATATATATATATATAAATATATAATATATATTGTAATATTATATAATATATATATATAATATATTTATATATGTAATTATATATATATATATATATATATAATATATATATATATATATATATATATATATATATATATATATATATATAGATATATATATATATATATATATATATATATAATATTATATATATATAATATATATAATATATATATATATTATATAATATTATATATATGTAAATATATATATATATAGAATGCAGGAGAGGATTAGTGGCTACAGTAGACAACTGGTAAGTTGGCTACTAGTTTCTGACTTACTTGTAAAATTTACAAGTAATATTTGACTAATCTTACCGAGAAAAAGAAACTCCCGAAACCTCTAAAAAAAGTACCAAGATCTTCACAGTGCTCGGTAAATCAAGCCCTTGCAATTAGACTATTAACTATCCACATGTTTTGAATTCCACAGTGCTTTAAAGAAAACAAAAGTCAAGCTTCAGAATAAAGAGTCGGGGGGGGGGGGGGGTAAGTGGAGCAAGAGACAGCCACTCTCTAATACATTGTAATTTCAATTTGTTTAAGTTTTAAAGGAATATCATCTAAAAACAACCTTATGTATTTTCTTTGTCTTTGGTCGCTTTTTGTATACCTTCAGTAAAAAAAAAAACAAAAAAAACAAACAAATGTTTTACTTTTATTTTTAATGCAGTTTTGGCCTAACGGTGTAGAAAAATTCTTAAAAACTTTCTAATGAATCTAATTGATAATAATTTATTTATAGTCTAATCAGGGCCGTGTCCAGGATTTTCTTTCTGGGGGGGGAGGAGGGTTTGCAAAATATTTTTTCAGGGGAGGGGGTCCACAATAACCTAAAAAACGCATAAAAATTTGGTTCTTAAAGTTATTTAGACACTCTACCCCTTTTTACCCACAAAACATTTGAGATACCCCTTCTCAGTTACCGGTACTAAGTAAACTATAGCTAAATGTAAATAAAATTTCCAGTCTAGATTTAAAGGGTGGTTTATTTTTCGTTGGCCGGCCACGTACCCCCAAAATAAAATTTTATGTCTTATCATCTATTGACAATATTATTATAATGTATTACAGGTAATTATTTGGCTAGAAAAAAACTGTTTTCCTACTTTAGCAATTGAGATGAAAAAGCACTTGAACAAGGTTACTTATCTATTCAATCACCTAGGACAAAACAGTATAACCAATCCATCAACCACATAAACATGTCCTAATTCGTGCAAAGTTATCATTAATACATGTAAGTCGTTGTACAACTACGAACAAAAGCACCTTAAAGGCTCCTTCACATTGAAAACGTAAGACTTTATGTAACGTTTAGTCCTAAGGTTGTTATGTTTCATGTTACGGGTCTTACGTTTATGTTCTTTCACATCGAGAATCTTCCCTTTACACTGCAACGTTAATTTCAGTTCTACCCATTCAAAAAAGTGATTTTCCTTGTTGTTCAAGGAGGGGGGGGGGGCTGTAATTTCTTTATTCTAGGTTTTTTTTACCGTACTGAACCCAACGGTAAAATTTTCCTTTTGATCTGACGTCATTTTAGAGAGGTTTCAGACTTTTTTTTAATCACCATAGTTCACTCTTTAGTCATCCCTGTGGTTATCCCAATCCAACGTTAAACTTCTGGAAGTGTAAACTGGCAAAGGGAAAGGGCACTGCATGGCAGTTTCTAAATTTTTGACTGTTTTCTCTTTAGTTACAGTTTCGTGGCAGGCATGTCTTTTGACACATTTTTAATAACTTTTTGTTAAAAAGCGTCGCTTTACCTTGTTTTTCACCGTCTCCCAGGGAAATAAGATACCTAATTATAGCTATTAGATTATTTGTTTTCTAAGAAAATCTAAAACCAGTTACTACATTTTACAACAAAGCCATAGAATTGTCAAAACTATTTTCTTTTTTTTTTACTCTGGTACTAGTGTTATTATTGTTAATTATTTACATTACTGGAATATTTGTTTTTTTTAGACCTACTGGCCATTTTTTTTCATATAATTTAATGCTTACCTTAAAGAGAAAAAAGAAAAAGCTTTATTAATTTCGTCTATAAAACTAAAAATACACTGAATGACTAAGTTAATTTTTTAATTGCCTTCATGATCTCCGTCTGCCACTCTAGCTTTGAGTCATCTGGTACTTTATTCAGATGAGGTAATTCAGATGGGTAATTCAGATGAATTCAGATGAATTCATATGAATTCAGATGGGTAATTCAGAGGTAATTCAGATGGTACTTTATTCAGATGAGGTAACACTTGCCAATATGAGTTTCGGTGCATTAAATTTCTTACCCAAGTGGCGAGCCTCCACCTTACGCAAGTGGTGTCCCTGCAATAAGAATTTGTGGTATTCCCTTGAGTAGTGTCACCTGGGAAATATACGCAAAAAATAACAAAAATATACCCACCAATTTTCGGGCTATAATAAGTTACAATAATAAATACCTAATAGTAGACCATAATAACTGCTTAGGTGTGGTTTTAAAGGTCTTGTTTTAACTAAAGAAGCTAAAATTTTAACATTTATATTTCAGACTTGGTTCGAACTAATACTAAAATCCAATAAATATATTCTAAATCTCGCCCTACAAAATCACTATTAAATCTGCTTCAGTTTCATTTAATCGATGGTGCTTGCTGATATTTCTAACACTAGTGGTAGTCCCTACTATAAATAACAACTCAATGCAACAACAAGCTTGCTGAGGATAGCATAGCTGTGCACTCTCCTCCACCTCTAGCTTTATAATATCCGATTTGTGGAGAAAATCCATTTTTTTATTTCTGTGTAGTTTTTGAAGCAAAACTTTCTGTCTTCATTCCACTGATGATTCCACTTAGAAAGCTTTTACACTGAAAAGTTAATGACAAAATGAATTTATCAGGTATGATTTTTGCTAACAACTGAGTTATTTTAATTAGAAGTTTCACAGCTTTAGAAAGTTCCCCTTGCTTAAAAAGAAGCTTATGTTGAGATCAGTTTGATTTTCATTTTTCTTTTTAAAGTTAAACTCAGGGCTTTTGTAAATTATAAAAGGTTGAAAGTCTAAGGGAAGATCATAGAAAACGATCACGTGTTTTTCTTTAAATGACAGTTCAGTTATGCAACCTGGTTTCAGGTTGCCGGAATTTGGTATATAAGCGAAGCCTTATCGGACAACAGGTATAAGAAAGAAAATGAACTATAGTGCATACTCCTTTGTAAGGATCGGAATAAAATCCCCCTTTCCACAACATAAAATTTTTAGCTGCCTCGGCCCCACCTCTCTTTCAACAGAAATGTCCCTGAATGTTTGTAGTAGGTCCTCTGTTCGTGTGATGAAATAAAGTTGAGTTGCTAAAATTATCACCTAGGAAATATATATTTACACAAAGAAAAGATTCCTTCCCTTTAACCAAATTTTTACCTGTACTCATGCGTAGTCCAATATCGATTTTTTCCACAAATGTGATTTTTAGCCAATTTGAATTTGAATGGATTTTTACTCAATCTGATATTACCTTCGGAAAACAAAGTTTAAGTTTATGAATTATGCGAGCTTTTTTTGCTAATATATTTGAAACTTTCTCAATATGATCTTTAAATGAAAGGGATTATGATCTTTAAAGTGATTCATCAACAATAATTCCAAGGTATTGAACACTTGAAGTCCTCCATATTGCAAGGCCCCCAGCTTCAACTGAAGATATTCATGGATAACAATTACCAGACAGTCCAAAAATTGAAAAAATTGGACTTGTAATAATTAATAGCAATCTTATTCCAGCTCATCTTATTCCAACAATTCAGTCGTTTTTGCGCACACAATTGGTGCTGTGTCATCAGCAAACATCAGGAGCGAAACATTAATCTCTTTATTTGTAAGGTCTGAAACCTTATTCACAAGTGACCGAAGAGAAGAACAAAAAAGACCCTTGGGGTACACCTTGTCTAATTAGCAACGGTTGACAAATTGAGCCAGATATTTTTATTCTTTGTAAATGACAAGAAAGGAAACTAATTATCAAGTTGAGAAATTTTCCATTAACTCCATACCTTCGCAACTTTTCAACAAGTATAGAATGATCCCCTGTATCGAAAGCTTTTTTGATGTCTAAAAAAATTGTTGCAACTTGTTAACCTTTATCAAGAGCTTGATTTATACAACTATTTAAATATGCTATTGCCTGTTCCGTATTCATTACTTCAGACATTTTTCCAATGCTCTCCGCTTTAACTGCTCGGATTGGTCTTCTCATATTTGATGGGCATGGTCGTTGATTTTCTTCCATGGTGAATTTAAGTTTTTGGGGTCAGCCTCTTGATCTTGTCAAGTTTAATGTTTTAGGTGATTGGGCAAAATGTTTTCTATGTTCAAACGACTCATCATTTTTAAAAATTTTAAAATTTGCGTTCTTTGGGTCGTCCTATAGGCATTTTTTTTTATTGTCACTCAAAATTAACAATAAAAAAGCAAGGATTCCAAGCTATATTTCACTTACCATTTTATCCTTTGTTATGTTTAATCTGGTTTAATTTTTCGAAGTTAACGTGGAAGACTAATAAACCGTTTGAAAATTTCAAGGGTTTTAAGCAAATTTTTTGCAGTTCTATATAGAATAAGTTTTATTTTTAAACTCCAGACAAATTAATTTTTGTTTTTTTACTCGCTGTGATTCTTGCTGTCGCTTGTCTTCTAACCATATATTTCTTTGTTCTTCACTTTCGCTTTTGATCCGTTGTGAACCTTGTTGTCACAACTCTTCTAACTGCATATTTCTTTCTTTTTAATTTTGTTTATCATTGCTTCAGACATCTTTTCAATGACTTTGCTTTAGCTGTTTGGATTGGTCTTGTCACATTTGATGGTTCAGGTTGTTCGTTTTCAGCCATTGTGATTTACGTTTGCAAAAAATTAACTTTGGCAAAACACGAGAAAGTGACGAAAAATAAAACCCAATGCAAAACTATTCAAGAATTTGATTGAGCATGAGTTGTTTCCATGGCTGAAGATGCAGCCTGCCTGTGGATTCAAATTTTATTAAGACGACTTGTTTAATCTTTATTGTCTATGAGAAGGAATATTTACAAGACACCTAAGCTGAAGTTTTTTCCTGATTTTGCTCAATTATGCGAAAAAATTATTTGACAATTATAGTAAGAAGTACCCAGGACTTAATGAAATTCAGAGTTTCAGGAAGGAACTGGTCCCTGAGGAACCCCTGCTTACTTTTCAGATTTGTTTTAAGTCGCTTTTTATTAAATTATTTTGAATAAGTTCTACACACTATTTATCACCATTGCTGCACAGGTTCAAGGCACGGAAGCAGAGTCAGGAATATGCTGGGCGATAAATGCCTGAAAACTTTGCTGCGGTTCCTTTGCAGTTTCTATTTGCTGTATCCTAGGACTAGCCCTCATATTACTTCCCTGCTCATTTTTCTAAGAACAAATAAAAAAAAACACTTAGAAATGCTGAAAAAGCAAAGACGATAATTTCGAATGAACATTTTGCTATATAAAATTTGTCTTACTGTAACATACATTTACCTACATAATGACACATTTACATAGTGTGTTTTGATTTTGTATGGTAGATAACGCTCAAAGGAAGGAGACTACATCTCGATTTGCAGTAAAACAAATCCAATGAATTAAAATTTACAAATAAAACAAACAATTCAAATACATGAATTATAGTTTGTGTAAATCAAAATAACAAATTTAAATTTATAAAATTTTGAAGATGAAAATGTCGATAAAAACAAATAATTTTTAAAAATTTTCTTTCAATATCTATTTGTTTTTAAGGTTTTACGATAAGAAAAATGATAAAAATTCTTCATTAATCATAAAAAATGTATGAAAACCTATTACTTTTAAGGATTTTGCTTTTTGGGATAAATTGCTGCCAAAATCTCGTTTGTCGGTACCGGCAGCACTGCTTAAATGTCATTGAAAATGATTTTTTTCATACTTGTAATATTACATGTCATCTCAGTCAAAAATAAACGATTCGGTGTTAACCAGGCTATGAAAGGTCTTTACTTTTATTCTATGTGTGTGGAGATGATGGAGAAGATATCTTGCAATTCATCTGCAGATGCAAAGCATGAATTATGAAAGAAATTATTTAGGGAGGCGATTTTTCAGTTCCTTGAGAGATTTATATGGTTAGAAAGAAATGTACTTTGAAAATTAAAAGCTAAGGATGTACCTGGAGCTGTCAGTTGAACACGATGAGTTATCATTGCCGATGATATATATTGTTGTAATTTTTTTTATCTCTTGTTATATATGTACTATTTACAGAGACGTATATATTTATTTGTTGTTGCAGCCAAATCTGTCTTGTAACTGTTAAAAACACCTTAATGACTCTGTAAGGTGTTAAGAACAACTTAATGACTTTGTAGGGTGTTAAAAACACCTTACAAATTCTTTGTTTTAACAGAGAAATTTGTTTATTAATTTGTTATATTTGTATAGAAATTATTGAAGTTATTTTTTTGTTAATTTGTTTAACTGTTAATTTGATAATTATTTATTGTTTCTAAATTGTTTTTTTTCTTCATTTTTTTGGCTGTTTTTAAACCGTACAAAAAATGCAAAGAAAACTAGCTTTAAAATTATCATTAAGTTGAAATTAAATTAAGTTTTAATAATTAAATAAATAATAACATTAAATTAAATTTTTCATTAAATTGAAAACAAATTGAAAACGTAGGCTACCATATCAAATTAAGAAAAAATGTGTTTGTTCAGTTTTTTTTTATTCCGAATTTGTGTTTAAGAATATTAAAATCCAATATTGATAATTATCAAGATTGATAAACAAAAAAAAGGTTATTGATTTCACAATTAAATTTAAAGTCTGCAAGTGAAATAAAAAATTGTGATCTCCATTACAGCAGACGACTCTGCAAAAGTGTACTGCATAATTTATTTTAGAGTTTCTCTAAAATAAATTAGGCAACTATAAAATAAAAAAGAACATACAAAGAGAATAAACCCCTTCCCAATTGGGGCCCAAAGAAATGGCGAACATCAAATTTGTTCGTTGCCAAGTAGGGTCCATCTTAACATGGTATTAGTTTTAGGGTAAAATTAGAGAGAATGAAAGAGAAGGTGATAAAAGAGAGAAATGCATGAAAAAAGTGAAAAAAGAGAAAAAGAGACAACGAATTGAGTTTTCATATATGATATTTCAGGACAAGAAAGCTAAGGACAGCGAATAAGAAAATCCCGTGAATCAAAGAGAGAGAAAAGAGAGAATGAAAGAGAGAGTGAAAAAAGAGAAATGCATGAAAAAAGTGAAAAAGAGAAAAAAATGAGAAAAAAAGAGACACTGAATTCAGTTGTCATATGTGATATTTCAGAATAGAAAAAAGTGTGAAAAAAGAGACAGTGAATTGAGTTGTCATATGTGATATTCCAGGACCAGAAAACTGAGGACAGGGAAGAACAAAATGACGTAACTCTAAGGGAGAGAAAAGAGAGAGCGAAAGAGAAATGCGAATATTTTGTTCATGATCTCTGCTCAACCTTCTTTAGTGCTGGAAGAGGAATAAAAAATATAGGCAGAACTCCACAGAACGAATTAAGAAGATAAACTTTATAAAATTAGAGATAAAATAGAAGAGCCCCTTTACTAAACAGCGGTGAAAAGGCAACTCTTTTTTATCGTTTTTTCAAACTTAGTCCGTGTATTCTTAGAAATTATAGACACTAAGGCCTTAGAAATTATTTATATTTCAGGATGGGCGACTTCTTCATGAAGATAAAAGGGCAAATCGTTGGACTTTGCAGATTGACAAAGTCCGAATCGAGGACTCGGGAGAGTATTTATGTGTGGCTAAAAACCCCCTGGGTTCTTCCAATGCTACTTTTCAGGTAGAAATCACAGGTAAACTTTTCATTAAATAGTGATGTTGATACAAAGGTAAACTAACCGTTGCTGCAACTAAATTGAACTATTTCCACTGGTAAAAGAGTAAACTACAGCTAGAAAGAGGTTGCAACCAAAGAAAGAGGGTCAAAAAAAGAAAAAAAGTGATATGATTTCCTATGTGATATGAATTGTCCTTTGGTTTCCTAGGTTTACATCTGTATCATATTTTCGTAAGCCAGTTACATAGGTTTACATCTGTATCATATTTTCGTAAGCCAGTTACATTCTTCTTTAAGCGTATGTCTGAACAAGAAGTCAGGTAACGTAGTTTAAAAAAAAAGTCTGACTCGTTTTTCTCACTTGGTTCACCTCGATAACTAAAATAATTTTCTTCGTGGGATTTTACATCGTAGTTTTAAATTCTTTTATTTATGGATTTTATTTATTTAGAGAAAATTGGAGCCAGTATAATAAAAACGGTACTCTTGCATTATGTGGGCCTCTTGGGTTAACTACTATAGAGTAGGCAATGATTAAAACCCGTTTTTGACATGTTTACCGCTATAGACTAGGCAATGATAGCGTGGTTTTCATTTCGTATACGATATTAAACTCTGGTTTTTTGGGGTTTAGGGGGGGGAATGTACCTAGGTTAGGTTAGGTTACGTATTTAAAATATGCTTTGCTTTACCCCCCCCCCCCCCTAATGTGCAAATATATAGCTCAAATTTGTTTCTAAACTATTATATATTCATCCTATTTTATTTTATTTCATTTGCATTAACCAAACTTGACTTTTTAGAAAGGCCCGCATAATGCAAGAGTACCATAAAAACTTATATTCCACCTAACATAATTCCCTTGTGTGAAATATCACTCCAGTGGAGATAGCGAAAAAACTTTGAGTCACAAGATTTTTACGAGTAAGTCCCCTCTTTTTCTGTGTTTTAACCACCGTAATGTTTAACCCCCATGGCACCATAAATGCCATTTTATCATATTTAAGGGGCAGAAAAGTAGAGGTAGTGGCCATTGTTCTCGGTAGAAATTTCAATTTATTTCGTATTTATTTCAAATTTAATGCAAATTAACTGAGAACCGGGAATAGTTTATTTACTTTATATGCATCATAACGATTAATAAAATATAAGGAATTTTAATGTGTAATGAGTAAAATATGAAATATATGAGTTTTAATGTCTTAATACTCATTAACTTTTATTAGATTGGTCATTTGCCTCCATTTTTCCCAATTTGGTAACGATTGTGCAGAACTTAATACACTAAAGATGGTAGTTAACCATATTGACAAAACTTCAATGAACAACTTACTACGAAGGTGATTTTCGATCTTTTCGTGTGTTAATGTGCTCTCATCTGGAACGAAACATTTAGTTATTATTAAATACTATTAACTTGTTGTTGAACCTGGGATGCACCCTATGTTTTTGACGGTCAACCTTTTGATTTATTAGACTAAAATAGTGAACCTTCAATATTTTTTTCTGAGAAATTGGTGAAACTATTTGAGGAAAGCCAGCCTAGCATTTATCCCCTTCACAAACCATCTAAGCTCTTCCTAGTTGTATATAGCCTATATTATAGGCTAAAATTGTAAATAGCCTATGTAGAACAAGACCAAAAAAATCCGGCCTGAAATACAGTAGTGTTTACGAATATTATCTCGCAAAATGCTAAATAGTCTAGTCGCTTAGGCCACAAAATGGTTCGTGCAAATTTGGAAAAAAGTATGAAACTTGGTACTCATATGCAATTTGATGTGTTCTTTCGAGTGAGACTGACACACAATCGATCCGACCACCCTAAGGGGGAGAAACAGGGGGTAAAAGTCACCCAAAGGGGGAAAATGCGAAAAAGTGTCTTTTTGCCTATTTCAAGATTTATATTTGGTGAGTATATTCGTTATTAGATAGATTAAATAAAAAAAACAAGTTTTTAAAACTGTAAGTAAGGAGCGACATTAAAACTTAAAACGAACAGAAGTTATTCCGTATATGAAAGGGGCTGTCCCCTCCTCGACGCCTCGCTCTTTACGCTAAAGTTTTTTATTGTTTTAAAAAATAAAGTTGTGAGACAGAGTCAAACTTTAGCGTAAAGAGCGAGGCTTTGAGAAGGGGACAGCCCCTTTCATATACGGAATAATTTCTGTTCGTTTTAAGTTTTAATGTCGCTCCTTGCTTACAGTTTTAAAAACTTGTTTTTTTTATTTAATTTCTGATCGTTTTTTAGTTAATGCAGCTTTTATTTTGTTTCACCGCCATTGAATAAGTAAACAAAATTTGCATAAAAATTTTACTTTTCTTTTGCTAAATGGCTGTCTCTAAATTTAGTTCTGACGTAATTTACAAATTAACTTACGTAACGAACTTCTATATTCGTATATTTTTCATCTGGCAAAAAATACAAAGTTGCAGATTTTTGCAGATATGAGCTTGAAACCTATGTTATAGGGTTTTCTGATACGCTGAATCTGACGGTGTGATTTTCATTAAAATTCTTTCACTTTTAGGGGATGGTTCCCCCATCTTTAAAAAATCAGGTAAATTTTCACAGGCTCGTAGCCTTTGATGAGTAATACTAAACTTAATAAAATTCATATATTTAGAATCAGCATTATAAGCCCATTCTTTTGATACATTTATTGACATCCGAGTTCCGTTTTTAGAAGTTTCGATTACTATTGAGTCGTATCGCTTGTTTTTTTTTTATTTTATTACGTATATGTTATTACGTATATGATGGGGTTCTCCCCTTAGTCAATACCACGCTCTTTACGTTAAAAGTTAAAAAAAAATTAATTCACAAACCCCTGAATCACAAAGACCGTTTAATTAGAATAGATAGCTCTTTTGAAAGCACTAAAAACAAACTGTAACGTAAAGAGCGAGGTATTGACTTGGGGGAGAACCCCCTCATATACGTAATAATTTCTGCTCATTTTAAGTTCTAATGTTGCTTCTTACTTTCAGTTGAAAAAACTGCTTGGAAATCCGGCGCCCCCTTCATAGAAATGTCCCTTACCCCAAAGAAACATCCTCCACGGAAAGATTATCCCGATTAACCCCCTCCTCCAGCCCCTCCCCCCACCAGAAAAAAATTCTTCCTGAAAATTTATGTATACTTCCCAATAACCAATACAATATGTAAGCAATGGGCAAAGTTCAAAACTTGCAGCCCTTCCCCTGGGAACTGTGGGGGATTAAGTCATCGTAAAAGACATATTTATTATATTTTCGACTATGTTGAACAAAATGGTTATCTCAAAATTTTAATTGGGTGACTTTGAGTAAAAAATGAGCGTGGGAGGGGGACTAGTTGCCCTCCATTTTTTTGGTCACTTAAAAAGGGCACAAGAACTTTTAATTTCCGTTCCAATGAGCCCTCCTACGATATTCTAGGAGCACTGGGTCAATACGATTACCCCTGGGGAAAAAAAAACAAAAAAAAAAAAAACAAACAAACAAATAAACACGCACCCGTGATCTTTCTTCTGGCAAAAAATGGAAAATTCCACATTTTTGTAGATAGGAGCTTGAAACCTCTACAGTAGGGTTTTCTGATACGCTGAATATGATGGTGTGAATTTTATTAAGGTTCTATAACTTTTAGGGGGTCTTTCCCCCTTTTTTCGAAAATCAGCCACATTTTCTCAGGCTCATAACTTTTGATGGGTAAGATTAAACTTGATGAAACTTACATATTTAAAATCAGAATTAAAATTTGATTCTTTTGATGTATCTATTGGTACCAAAATTCCGTTTTTAGAGTTTCGGTTACCATTGAGCCGGGTCGCTCCTTACTTACAGTTCGTTACCACGAACTGTTTGAAATGGAAGGGAAGTCATGGGAAAAGTGCTTGGATTGTTTCACCACCCTGGGGGGAGGGGCTAAATTCAACCAGCAGGGGGAAATGGGAAATGTTTGTTTTTGCCATTTTGAACTCGACATTTGGTTTTTATTCTCGGGTATTAGAAAGAAAAAGAAGAAGAAAGTAATGGAAAGTTCTCGGAGTGGCCCATTAACTTACGGGGAGGGGGTAAAGTGGGGTGAAAATGGTCACAAAGGGCTTCGTTTTTTATCTTTTTCTTAAAAAAATTTCTTTAATACAGCTTCCAGCAGCCGACCTTTCTCCAAGGGAACAGCTCTCTTCGAGGCAGAAAGAGCAGTTCGGAGCATTGAGAGAAAAGTCCGAAGCCTACCGAGGGAATATACCGAAGTCCCTCCTGCTCGTTTACGCATAGCACACCCATTAGTCCCTCGTATCGCACCGATAGACGAACCATCCATCACTTGAGAGCAGTCTGTGAACGTAGAAGAATATTGGTTGAATCATGTTGAAGAAGTAGCTGAGAAACAGAACGGAATTGCTTCTATGCTGGTGTCGTGGGCTACATTCCACTCCAATAGGCAACCGACAGTGGACAAGCCAAAAAGCACGTTTGCACTGTTACCTATTTTTAAGGATCAAGCGCATTCAGTAGCGATGATACTTCACACTAAGAATTTGGTTAAGACAGTTATCGCGTATCTGAACCCAGGTCAGACTCCAGTTTTGACAGCTGATCAGCCGCTCTATGTGCTGGCCAAACTGATACAGTGGAACTTTCCAGAAATATATCCGGAAGATTCGTTTATTGTCACTTTCGGTGGCATGCACATAGAAATGAATATCCTGAAAGTGCTAGGAGACTGGATGAAAGGATCTGTATGGGACCAGCTTCTCGTCCAAGCTGATGTCACAACGACAGGAAGGGTATATGCCATTCTTAAAGGATCGCATGCTTCTAGGTCCCGTTACGCTCACCAACTGCTTCAGTCCTTCATATCCTTAGGCGCCGAGCATTTGATGAGTATGCTGCTGAGAATGAAGAGAACGACAATGATGTGCCATTTTTCGATGAATGGTGTGAATACTACTACTACTACGACTACTACTAAGAACTCACCGAAGCACCAAGCCGCCTGAGGCCAACACAGCTACCCACGCTCCTCCTCCATCCCAATCTATTTAAAGCCTCCCTTTTTACACCCGCCCACGGAGTTCCCATTTCTTTAAATCTTTCTTTATGACGTCCTCCCACCCCAGACGAGGAAGAGCTGCTTTCTGTTTAGTCCTAGACGGTTGGCCGAAAAGAACAATCTTCAGCAATCTGTCATCCTTCATCCATACAACGTGCCCTAGCCACCTAAACCTTTCTTTCATTGTAGCTCTAGAGAGCGGTATTGAACCACATTTTTCGTATAGCCTATTGTTTGAAATACGGTCAGTCAGCCGGTTACCCAGAAAAATCCTTAAGTAATTTCTCCGGAAAACATCTAGCAAATGTTCATCCGCTTTTCTGAGCGCCCATGCTTCAGAGCCATATTTGACCACTGTCATCGCTGTACCTTCTAATATTCTAATCTCGGTTTGCAGACTTATCTTCCTATTCTTCCAAACTTTTTTTAACTCTGGAAAAACACCCTGAGCCTTGGCTATTCTACTTTTAACATCTTCACTGCTCCCACCATCTTTACTAATAAGACTACCAAGGTAAGTTAGGCTGCCCATCTGATCAATCCTTTCATTACCCAACGTCATCTTTTCATCTTCACTTATTCCTAGTCTTAGCGACTTAGTCTTTTTTACATTAATTTCCAAACCTATTCTAGCACCCTGAACTCGCAAAACCTCTAAAACTTCATTCATTTTGCTCACACTTTCATCTAGGATGCTTAAATCATCAGTATAGTCAAGTCCAGGAGACTTTTCAAGAAAAGAATTCAGTACTCAGTTTAGTTACTGGTCATCTGTACTTGATATTGAATTGATTTTGTTGATGTTCGTAGCTTCGTACGATCCATCCGCCAGGCAGATTTTATGCTTTATGCTGATGCTCTGCGAAAGATTCTGCCGTGGATGTTCGCTTTGGACCATACGAACTACGCTAGATGGCTGTCAGTGCAAGTTCGAGACATGATTGCCCTCAATACCGAGAACCCAACTGTATTTTGTGAGTTTATGAAAGGAAACTTCGCAGTTCGAAAGACAAAACACATTTTTTTTTCCATGGCAATGGATCAAGTGCATGAACAGATGAACGAGAAAATAAAAGGAACAACCGGTTTGATTGAACTCTCCGGAAACCCAGACGCCATGCTTCGATGGATCACATCAGGTCCCGATGTTCAAAAGACCGTTGAGAAGTATGAAGAAAGTCTTACAAACCCTTCTTCTGAAGAAAACTTGAAGCATCATGAGGACACACCTGCCAGTCTCGTGACGGTGACATGGACGAGTTTTTTAAGCACGAGAACCAGCTCACTCTCCCTGCACTGTCCGACAGCGGATCCTTTAGGAAAACTGCAAAATCTGACCTCACAACTTGTTTAGAACCATTGCTGGACATACCAACTACTATTCCTTGAGTCGAGCAAAAATATTCGATGGATCAGCCTTGGTTCATATGCTTGCACCCGGCTCCTGCAAATTTTTCAATGATTACGCGGACACAGTTTTTCTACCGTTTATTCATAGCCAACTAGAGACGGTCAGTCGCATCGACGTTATATGGGACAGGTATATCAAAAGCAGCTTGAAGAAAGGAGAAAGAGAAAGGAGAGGTTTCGGACAGCGGACCAGCCTAAGAGAATCAACTCCTGTCCCTCAGAACTGGGCTGCTTTCCTCCGTACCGAAGAAAACAAAGAGCAACTGTTCTTCCTGTTAGCAGACCGCTTGGCAAGCATAAATTTGTTTGGAAAAGAAGTTTATAGCACAAAAGTATTCAGATGTTGTGCCTTCGGTGTCAGCTGCTCGAGATGATTTGGTCCCTTGTGATCATGAAGAGGCAGAAACGTGAATTATCCTCCACGTTCGTCACTGCTACCTGTCTGGTCACCAACAAGTTATGATACGAACCGTAGATACAGATGTGATCGTTGTAGCTGTGGCCGCTTGGTCATACATCCCACTTGTTGAGATCTGGGTGGACTTTGGTGCGAAGCAGCAGCGCAGAATCATCCCAGCTCACGAAATTCATCATACGCTTGGCCCTTAAAAGTCAAAAGCTTTGTCTGGTTTCCACGCGTTTACAGGCTGCGATACAGTATCTTCCTTTTCTGGCATTGGAAAGAAGAAAGCCTTTGATGTCCGGAGAAGTTATCCCGATGCAACTGACGCGTTCTTGGATTTGCTGTCTACGTCGACTGCTACGAGACCGCGAACGCAAGAACTACTGGAGAGATTTGTAGTTTTATGCTATGCGCGAAAAAGCGAAGTCCAAGGTGTTGACGAAGCGAGAAAAGTGCTTTTTGCCAAGGGACGGCAGATTGACCGCATCCAACCAACATCCGACGCCCTTCTTCAGCACACCAGACGTGCACAATTTCAGGCTGGCCGAATTTGGGGAAGAGCAGCTGACCCCATTCAGAATCCTCTTTCCCCCGTTGAGTTTGGATGGAAACTTGTAAATGATGAGTGTCATCCTGTCTTTACGACGCTACCCGAGGCTTCCAAGGCGTGCAAAGAACTGGTCAAATGTAGCTACAAGAAAGCTTGCAAGCCACCATGCAAGTGTATGAAGGATTCACTACCTTGCACTGATCTGTGTACCTATAATGGAGCGTGCTTCAGATCTGACGCCAGCAACGAATAGGCTGCTGAACCAGGGCACCAACTGCGTACCACTTTTCTTTTTTCTTTCTTTTTTTTTACCTTTTTTTATTTCTTCCTTCAGTGATTAAAGTCATATCTTTAAACGAAAGTTATAATACTGCATTTGACTCTTAAAGGAGGGGAAATGAGGGGGGAGGAAGTCGTAGTTTTGCGCGTCACAGCTGTCATCTCCGGTTTCCTTTACCCAGTGTTGGCCACCTACTCCCAGTAGAGTCATCATAACCGCCGCAGCCAAAATTGAAAAAAAAAAATCAGTTTGACATTTCCCCCTCCCCCCCCCCAGTTTCCCCTCTTTCTCCTATCCAGGATTGAGGATGTAATACTGTACCACTCGATTTTGAGAATGCCTCCTGAAATGGCGAGAACAAACTGAGAGACAGCAGATCAGAAATTTTTCTTCTTTAGCATTTCCCCCGGGGGAAATATTTACCCCTGTTTATCCCCTCCCAGGACATCCTCTGCACTTTTGCCATGGCATTAAATCAGTGACTATATAAGATTGAATAAACAAACCGAATACCAATTTGAAATAGGCAAATGCAAATATCTCCCGTTTCCACCCTGTTAGATGAATTTCACCGCCCCCACCCCACCCCACCCCATTTTTGATGGTGGGAAACTCCAAGCACCTTTTCCATCACTTTGCTTCAGTTTCTGTCTAATACCGAGTATACACATCGAATATCAAGCTAAAATAGGGAGAAAGAATTTGTGTTTGCTTTTCCCCCTTTTGGGTGGCTTTTACCCCCTTTTTCCTCCTCTTAAGGTGGTCGGATCGCTTGTGTCACAGTCTCATTAAAAAGAGCACATCAAATTGCCCCTGTGGGTGTGGACCATCTTTCACACTTTTTTCCAAAATTGCACGAGCCTTTGACTAAGCGACTAGACTAAAAGAAGAAACACATTCTTCTTGAATATATTACTCTTGTGTATTATTCCACGTCAAACAAACTGCAGAGATTAATCGTTTTCTTACACGAGCCCTGTCTAGGTAAGAAAAATTACTTCTAAACCAAAACATATGTTTCTTTTGATCCTATGCAGGGCCAGAAAAAGGGTGCCAGGGAGGGGATAGAGCCCTAATGCTCTTGGGTTTCAGAAAAGCCGGAGATCGGATCAGGCTGTAAGTAAAATATACTTTGGTAATACTACTACTAACTACTAACAAATCATCGCAGCACCAAGAGCTGAGGCCAAACACAGTACGCCACGCTCCTCCTACACCCCAATCTATTCAAAGCCTCCCTTTTTACACCCGCCCACGAAGTTCCATTCCCTTA
Organism: Artemia sinica; assembly: GCA_027921565.1. NCBI lineage: Eukaryota > Metazoa > Arthropoda > Branchiopoda > Anostraca > Artemiidae > Artemia > Artemia sinica. Next base: position 9,367,436 of record CM051258.1, on the reverse strand, counting down.
ATATCTTTCATGACGTTCCTCCCAACCCAGACGGGGACGACTGCTTTCCGTTTATCCCTAGAGATGGTTGCCGAAAAGAACAATCTCGGCAATCTGTCATCATTCATCGAACAAAATGCCCTACACCTCAACTTTCTTTCATTATCGACCTAGAAGAAACGGGCAGTGAACCACAGTTTTTGTCGTATAGCCTATTGTTTGAAATACGGTCAGTCAGACGGGTACCCAGAACAATCTAAGCAATTTCTCTGGGAAAAAATTAGCAAAATCTCATCCGCCTTTTCGGCGCGTCCAGCTTCAGAGCCATATTTGACCACTGTCATCACGTAGCTTCTAAGATTCTATCTTGGTTTGCAGACTATCTTCCTATCTCCAGACTTTTTTAACGTGAAAAAACACCCTGAGCCTGCTATGCTAATTTTTAAATTTATTCACTGCTCCCACATCTTTACTATATAATACTACCAAAGGTAAGTGAAACTGCCCCACCTGATCAAATCTGTTCATACCAACTTCACTTTCACTTCACTTATTCATAGCTTTAGTGACTTGGTCTTCTAACATAATTTCAAACCAATACTAGACACCATGAACTCGCAAAACCTCTAAAATTCATTCATTTTGCCCACATTTCATCTAGGATGCTAAAATCCTCAGCATAAATCCAAGTCCAGGAGACTTTTTCCTCCCCATTTGATTCCGTGGTTCCCATGCCTCTCGGTGCCTACTAAAACAAAGTCCATCAAAATAATCCAATCTAAAGGGGGATAGAAAACACAACCTGCCCTTAACTCCTGATTTAATACAAAACCAGCTGCTAACCTCATTCCTACTTAAACGCAGCAGTGTTATTCTGTACATAGCATAATCACTTAATGTATTTGTCTGGTATACCATAAAGGATAAAACTTTACTAAAGTCTCTATCAAAACAGAATCGAATGCTTGCTCATATTATCAAAACTAAGGACAAGGTGTTGAAAAACTTAGGCACTTCTCAATTATTAACCTAGAGTGAAAAATTGGTCAAATCCTCTACTTTCTAAAACCGGCCCCCCCCCACTAGCTCTTCTCTAAAACTTTTGTCGACGGCATCTCTCAGTCTAAAAAGTATCATATTACTTAGCAATTTGCTACTACAGGAGACCAGACTAATGCCTCGATATATACACATCACTTTTATAACCCTTTCTTATAAAGGGCTTAATTAAGGTTTTCCAAAATCATTGGACTTCCCCTTTTTCAAAAATCCATATTCATAATTCCAATTAACTTATATTCTAAACCTCAGAGCTCACATATTTAAGACGTTTCGAAAACAAAACGTATGATTCAGCAAGAGAACATACTTTTAAGAAACTTTCACTGAGTCTTCCCCCCTTCTCATTAGATTTTTCTCTGATTTCCGTAGTTTTTCGCATATTTAGCCATTTTACCAATTTTTTGTCCCCCTTCGCAAAATGCCTGCGGAACCCTCTAAAATAATGACCTATGAACGTGTCTGAAACAGGTATTAGTCTAAATATAGCTTTGTTGCTTTGCTGGAATATTATTTTAGTAAAACTATTTTTAATAGTTCGCACATCTGCTGGAGATTTATCGAAATTTTGTTAAGCTGTAAAAAATTGTCGAAGAAACGAAAAATCAACTTATTTTAGTACCAAAACTGTGCTTTTCCCCCATAGCTTCAAATTTGCATGGTAAAAGGGTTTTTGAAGATAATTTTACGTGTAATTTCTTAAGCTTTTCGGTTTTCTTCATTCTTGTCTTTCGCTATATATTCATAATTTACTTCGGACAGCTCTCTTTACAAGAGTAATTCAAAATCACCCCATTCAATGGATTTGTTGTTCTAACAAAAAAGAATTTTTATATTAAAGGTATTCCACCAGGGTAAAAAAAAAAAAACTGTTACATTTTACGTCAAAAGACTAGGTCTTTCAAGTTTGTCCAATATTTTATATTGTTTCGAACTTCCGTAGTGGCATTGAAATTTTAAGGATTGATTGTTTGACGTTTTTGTAATGACATATTGTTACAATTATAATTTTTCACCGTATACCCTTATATGGGGATAGGGGTTATCAAATAAGGGGTAATCAACAATTTAATCCGTTTTCTTCCTCCTAATTTAACTTAGGTATCTTAAAAGTATAATTAACTTTAAAGTTAAACAATAGTTAAGTCTACTGAGTTATGTAATTAACCATGTTCACTTATAAATTTTAATCAACAAAAAAGAAGCCTAGCCTAAAAAATGACTTGAATTAGACTTAAAAAATAATTTATTTAATTTTGACCTAGTAATGCTTCTTTTGACCTTCTTTAATCTTTGGCAAAGTGGGTGGTTTCTTGGATTTGAATTAGATTCCAAGCCACACTTATTTTCTGTTTTTCTTCTCTTTTTTTTTCAAAAAAGAACCACCTTAATGGAACGTGTCAAGCATTACAAGTAGGGATAGTGAACGATAGAGACTCTTAAGGTTCATTTAGCTTTTTTTTTTTTTTTTTTTTTTTTTTTTTTTTTTTTTTTTTTTTTTTTTTTTTTTTTTTTTAGTGGTACGAAAAAGTGGTACGAAATTTTAGCGGTACGAATAGTGGTATGTGGTGGTAGTGGTAGCGAAACACTTTTTTTTTTAGTGTTAAATTTAATCAGGAAATACGATTTGAGTCAGATCTTTTTTATTTCAGAGGAAAAAATCAACATGCTACTATCTAGTTTTCCTCTTCTTAACCTCTGGCTGTCTTGCACTTAAACTTATGAATTGGGAACGGCTTGAACAAATCTTTTCATTTCTTGTTTTTTTTTCCATTTTCCTCAAGAAAAACTGCTCAGGAGGGGTTTTGGGGAGAAAAGAGAAAAAATAAGAACGAAAAAAAAAATGCTGCGATATGTATCCTAATGCAAGAAATTATCATTACATTAGCCAAAGTAACGTAATTTTTTTCTTGAAATTATATTAGTCACAGAAGTTGTAGTATTATGAATGGAAAACGAAGAAAAAAAGAAACAGGCCAAGCAATAACAAGGATCATTTTAGACAGTGATTGAGAAATGAGAATCAAATTAGACATTTTGGCACGGATCTCCGCAAAAAAAAAAAAAATAAAAAAAAATAAAAAAAAAATAATAAATGAAGGGAATGGCAGATTGTTGAAACACTAGAGATAAACCAAACAGTACCTTCTGAAAAAAAAGAAAAGAAAAAAGCCACCTTATACGAAGGGAGCAAATGCTTATACGAAGGGAGCAAATGTATGACATAAAAAGAAAAGAAAGAACATATCCCAAACATAAAAGAAAAGAAAGACTATTCAAAATTATGGTTAGGTACGAATTCCATCCATGGCTGCTGATGTAGCCTCTTACCTAATTTTGATAAACTTTAAGTTCCAGCTTTAATTTTGTACGTATATTAGGCTACGCTATAATAACTAGATTTTCAACTCCATTTTGGTGCAGGTAAAGGAGAGCTGCCACTGAGAATTTAATAATAGCATGTGATTCACTTGTAAAAATAGCAAGGGTAGAAACAAAAACCCCACGATATTAAATCAGTGGGGTTTGAAATGTATATTGTATTTTTCTAAAAAGATATTATTTCCGTGAATTGGTGTCACTATTTAAAACATATGGGCTATTTGTTGAAACCTCTGATTGGCTGTAAAGGAAAGACGTATGAAAAATGAAAAACTCAAATTATTTTTCTTACCAAAAGCAAAGTACAATTAAGGTTATTTCTCAATCCCCTGCCCGATTAGGGTATTTGTCATCTGTTAACAAGCTTTGTAATATCCTTCTTCGCAGAATCTCGCTGCCAGCGATTTGATACGAGTTGTAACGGTTCCCCTGAGTTGCTAATTAGTTTAGCAATGCTGCCTCCCAAGCATTTCTTTTAATTCAGAGAAAAGATAGTCACTTGATCATAATCCGGGACTACATGGGGGGTGTCTGAAAAATTTCGTGAGAGGTCGGGCGAGCACTGTGAGGATGGGAATTGCAATGAATCAGAACAATTCCTGAAGTCAGTATGCCTCTTCTTCTGTTTTGAATAGCTCTGAGCAGTGTTGCCAATACGATACAATTACCTCGTTTTTGGTACAATTTAGAGGTCCTGGTACAATGCGGTACATTGAAAAAATTATTGGTACAATACAAATTTTCCAGTATATTTTGGTTTTACTCCCTTTTTTCAGACTCGGATATTAGTTGAGGATTTCCACCTTCAGATGGAGGTCTTGCAGTACAATCTTAGTAAAAAAAACTGGTCGTTTTTGTTTCAGAGCGTTTTTCAGGGCAAGCCTATTGAGGGTAATATGTAATGAACATACTATTCTCAAGATCCCAAGCTTAATTGTGATATCCCTAGATTTTGGGGAAAATCTACTGGATCGGCAGTGATGAGGTAGGATAGACATCAAAATAAAATAGTCCTTGTAAAGGAAAAAAAAAATATTACCATTTTGTCTTTCCGATGGCCAAACATAGTAAAAAATTTATCATATTTATCCACGAAAAACTCATACATTGAAAAAAAATATCAGCTTCTATTGCGGCTTCTCTCCTTTTTTGTTTACCTTAATCTGTCATTTTAACTTAATCTTATCATCATGATTGCTAAAGCAGCAATCAGTTTCATGCAGGAAATTTTTATGTTTGATTTAATTGGAATTCATTTTAATTCTTAATGAATCTACGCTAATTTCAACTAAAAACTTAAAATAATTTGGTTATCTGGCACATAGGATATTTTTTATACTGGCACAATCTTCCGACGGATAGATCTTGCTTCATTATTTTGTTTCACATATTATAGATTTTCTTTTTTACCACGAGAATCAGATACGTGGGACCAGACCGCACCCAAGGGGGAGGGGGGGCTCCCGATTTGATCCCCCAATAAGACAAATTGTTCTTTGAATTACACAAAAGTAACAAAAATACATGTAAGCAAATTTTTGTTGTGTTTTATTAAGTTTCTTTTTGGTATCCCCCTCCGCCCGAGCTAAAATCCTAGCCCTGCTGAAGATCTCTAGATTGTTGGCTAAATAGTGTATTGGCTTTTGATAAATTTCAGAGTTTTGGAAGTCTATTTTATGAGAAGATTCCGAATTTTCGTTGGTCGTATGACCAATTTAAACAAAAATACTTGCAACGCTTTATTCAATGCAATTTGTGCCCTTACCATTATGGTTGACTGTGGAAACCTTTTGTAAGGGTAAATGAGATAATATTTCCTAGGGGGAGGGCCAAACGTTCAAAAAAGGGTAAAAGGGTTTAATAGGCAGAGTGACATATATTTTTCAAATATCACAAATATTACTCCCTTGAATTTATGCCATCCAAGGAGTGTACTGATGCCCATTGTGGTCCTCTTCAGTCGGTGACAACACTGTGCTATGGCACTAAAAGGAATGCCTCTTGTTTTTTGTGCCATGCATAATCTCATTTAATAAATGCCACACAGCAATATACCATAGCAAATTATATTTATAAATCTTTCATTACTAATATTTTAAGTTATTGGAAGACCCAAAGAAGCATGCTTTTTTTAGGTGGGGTGGGAAGGGGGATGTAAAACTATATTAATAAAAGTGCTTTCTTTTGCCATTATTGGAAAAGAGAAAGGAGTTTTGATAATATGTTGAAACCTTAAGCGGAGACTTGGTGTGACGGGAGGACGTCCTCTTTGTGGTATTTTTGTGGGTGAAATTAATTTTGTAGATACACAATACATGTGAATAGTATAAAACTACTTTTTAACTGTTATACTAAATCATAATATTTTAAATAAATGACAGTCTTTTTAAATAAAAAAAGTATAGATGGCATTTAAAATAACATTTTGTATATCTGTTTTAAAAGTTTGAAATGTAACACCGCTGAGAGGAGAATAGGTGGGTTTTAAAAGTTAAAAAAAATAAGCATTCGGATGAAATTTTATTCGACATGAAAAAACATTTGTAGCAACCATACAATGTTGATGAGCCTAAGCTAAGTTTCCATTGTATACTTTGCACGTGACGGCTCTTACATTTAGCACATTTCTTCACCTGCAAAATTTCTAACAGCTTTTTTTTAGAATTTTTAGTCTAGACCTGTACCCATTTAAAAAATTTGAATTCTATTTCAATTTTTCTTTTATATTGGCAACATTAAAATTTTCATTAGCTAAACAATGTAGTGAACGAACTGAATTTTGAGCTTCACTGAATGAATTGAGCTTAATATGAATTGAATAAATCTGAGCAATGAATGGATTTTCAGTAGCAGGAATGGAATCACAGAACTACGCCCCTTTATTGTCTACTTAACATTTTCAGGTCTATTCAATTGTACGAAAAATATTAAGTAAAAACTGAAAATGTCTTAATATCAAACCCTTCATGGTGATTGGTAATGGATCTTATTATTGCTATTCGTAATAAGATGCATTATTGTATTATTATTGCTATTCCTGATAAGATGTATTAAGTTTACGGAGCGAATTCTCTCAATAATGTAAACAGTTTCTGGTAAACTTTAGCTCTACACAGAATTTGGCGTTATGTGGGTTTTTTTCACGTTAGGTAAAAGTCAACATAGTATAAAGGAACTTGTAATTCCTGTATGAGCATTTAGTAAATTTCGAAAAAAATTATAAATTTTTGCTAAAATACATTTCATGCTTGATCAGAGCTTGATTATTGTTATTCCTGATAAGATGTATTAAATCAAAGGAGCAAATTCTCTCAATAACATAAATAGTTCCTGGTAAACTTGAGGTCTTCATAGAATTTTTCGTTATGTGGGTTTCACATTACGGAAAATTCAGCATAGTATAAAAAAACTTGTAATTCCCGTTGGTAAATTTTGAAAAAAATTAATACAAATTTTACAAGAAAGAATTTCATGCTTGATCAGAGCTTGATTCTTCATCTTCATTCCGCATTTGTGAATAATTGCTTATGATGATTTCAATGATTTTAGACAATAATTATGATGGTTTTATAGCTTTGCAAGAAGTTAGCGACCTGTTTACATGTGAGAAGCTATACTTAATGCAACGTAGCTTAACTAATTAGTATATTAAATTACCTACGTAGTGTGAAACCACTTATTTTGAGCCTGCTAACGTTAAAAAAGGGGGCTGTAGTCTTTTAAGGGATCAATTTTCGCCAATTTTTTAATTGGTCTAGCTTAACTACTTAGTTCGACAAAAAAAAATTGCTAAAAGGTGGAAGTTTTCCTTATAACGGGCAGAAAACAGTCATAAAATAATAGATAGAAAATATTCCAAGACAAAACAGTCAAATTCGGCAGCGTATACAAAAAGTATCTGGATCAATATCTCAAGTATTCCTTACTAGATATGATGTACAAGGGTCGATTTCAGTTAAAAAAAAAACTTTTCTTTTAATTTATTCTCTGATCGTTTTTCAAATCATGCCAGGATTTTAAAGGTTATACTTAATGTAGTGTAGCTTAACTTCTTAGTATATTAAATTACGTGCGTAGCATGAAACCGCTTATTTTGCGTTAATTTAAAAAAAAGGCCGTTGTCTTTGAAGGGATTAATTTTTGCCAATTTTGTTGTTACAGAAACGACCTCTTTTTCTTGAAGTTTGACTTTTTTTTTATTTGGACAGTACGACAGGGCAAAACTTAAGTCGAGCATTTGAAAATTAGAAAGATTAATAAACAATTTCATTTTCTGGAAAGGTCTGGAAAATAAAATTATCAGTTTGCTCTCTGGAGTGCACTCTCTAAGAATCTATTAGAAAAATAAGCCATCAATTCTTCAATGGTGAAAAGAGAACTCGTGGAAACATTTTTACTCGTGGAAACAACTCAGAATTGGTTATACAAATATACTTTTAACTTAAGACGAGAAACACAAAGGTTGTATCATAGTTTCAAAATAGAAACCCAGACATCGATTAACTCTAACAAGCAGTTAATTAGAGAAAGAAATATGATATCGATCTCTTGTCGTTGTTGTTGTCTTTACGATCTCTCATCGATCTTAAATAATTAAAATTTAACAACAAAATCTTGATTTACAAAATTCAACTCAAATAAAATTCAGCCCTACTAAACCAACATAAAAGGAGTCAATGGACGCCAAACTTGGCTACCCCTTCATGCAACCAAGTAAAATCAACATGTGCACATTCAACCCACACAAACCTCAACTTAATAAAATTATACCCAGTAAAAAACGTGCGTTCAAATACATTCAGTGCCCACTCTTGCTTCCCCTCAAAATTCCTGCCTTGAATCCCTAAAATTCTGAAAAATTTTGCCTGAAGGTCTAAAATCCCGCAAAATCAAAATCCGGTCGGAACTCTATTTCTAATTTATTAGTTCCTTTCTTTTGAGTCGGTGGTATAAGGCTGGCTTAGCATTTTTTTTATTTTTTTTTAGTTGGCTGTAAGAGCTTGGAGTCATCTTTCTATCTTTTATTTGTGCTTTTTTGTTCGGGTGTTTGGAGCCCAGTATCGACTGATTTAAGTTGATTAATTGATTAATCTTGTCTGATAAATGGTATGAGGCTCCTCCTTTTCTTTTTATTTATTTTTAATTTTTCGCTCCCCGTTGTCGGTCAATGGAGTCCTCTGGGGGAAGGCTTTTTTCACGTTTATTTTTGTTGTACATATAAAGCTAATAAACCAACTACGTAAGGGGATAGCTACCGCCAGGGTTGCTGCACATCTGAAACGGAATAGCAGTTCTCGCAAGAAGTCTTAACAAGTACTAAATAGCACCTCTTAAAATGTCACTCTCACCACACTTTTAGTTTCTTGCATTCTTTTGCACCTCTTACGAAAAATTAAGCAAGGAAAAACGGGTTTTAATTTTTTATAAAGCAGTGAATACAATAAAATAAACACTTAATCAAACAAAAAATACTCCGAATATTTCGGCCCCGCGTCCGGGAGCCTTTTTCAACGGAAAAAAAGAAAAAAAATGAAACAAAAAACTTTTTTTTTTTTTAAACCTTAACTTAGGCTACATTAAAATAAAAACATCCTAAACACATAAATAGAAAAAAAAACAACAAAAAAACAAAAAATATAAATAAATAGGAAACAAAACACATATTAAATAGCACTTCCATTCACTAGCGTATAAACCAAAACAAAAATTTTTGCACCTCTTAAAATTCCACTTTTGCACCTTTTATAATTCCACTTTTGCACCTCTTAAAATTTCCCTCTTGTGACACTTTGTATAGCTTGCATTTTTCATGCTAATATCCCTGAATACCGGAGTGAACTGATGTCTCTCGAAATTTTATATTTCTGCTGAGAAATAAAAACAAGGTTCTTATAAACTCTTTGAGAGAACAATTATTTGTTTCGTAATTCAAGAGTATACATATTTATTTTAAAATTACCATGGTTAGCTTGATTTTTGTCGGTAGGTATAAATCACGTTTTTAACTTAAAATTTCGGCGGTTTTTTTTGGAGCTCACACGTCACAAGATGTTAAGAAAAGAGGCGTGGATCGAGCGCGAAGAATGCAACTGATATTATGGTTTTCCACAATGATTATTCGTTTCTAAATCCCAAATCTTTGCCGAAGTCAGCAGTAAATTCACAAACAAACCCCCAAAATTCCAAAAACCTCAAGAAATCCTGGATTGTCATATATCCTACAGGAAATCCTGCCTAGGCAAAAAATTTCTGAATGTTAAGATATCCTGCAAAGCGGAAGCATTAAAATAGCCTACACAAAACTTTGGCTAGCAGAACTTTCAATTATTTGCAACGTAGGCTTTTTGGGTTTTTAACAAATCTAAGTTTTAAGGGTATATTTTGCCTTATTTTGGTTGAGTTGGTGTAATATTTTTTTTATTAGCATTTGGGGCTACTCCATGAATCGGGATTTACAACCAATGATGGTATTAAAACGCTAAATAAAAAAAAAATAGTATTTAAATCTCCAGGGTGAGGGAGTTCATTCAAATACAAATATTTTGCTATGGGGGGAGGGTAAGGGGACATGGAGACATTGATTTTTGTGCTGGCTGGTTTCAAAATAACGGTGAAACGGCTACACCAAACCATCCTTACAGATCGAGAACCTCGTCAGCCAGAGTTTAGTGAAGACTTGGTGTCCAGCCAAAGTGCAGTAGAAGGGACCACGGTGAAACTTCAATGCAAAGTGAAATCAGATGATGAACCATTTATTCAATGGCTAAAAAGAGTTGAAAGTGATACGTCTAATACACAGTTCTTCCCAATATCAGATGCACCCATAACAGTAAGTTATAATTTTAAAATATATCTATTTGAAAATTGTGAACACCAAAGCAATAAAGAGTTTAAATTGCATAAAAATTCAGAGTTCTTTGTTGTATGTTTGGGAATTTCACTCTTGTATAACAGCAAACTGCATGTTGGGGATAGTGGAGGAATAAATTTTTTAAAATTGTGTTTTCCTGAACAATATGTAGAAAGTTCTTAAAATTTGGTTTTCTGAGCCTAAGGAAAGTTTTTTGGGCCTGGCGTGACTTGGTTGGGGAGGGGGGTAGGAGTTCTTCTCTGGAAACGCATTTTCCCCCAAATTTCCGAGCAATGTTATCCATTATTATCAAATAAAATATTTTTATATTATTGCATTTCAAAGTCCCCTTCCCTGAACCCATCCTCTCCCTCCCCTGAAAATTGTCCCCCCTCTCATTCCTGCGTAAGCGAATGGTTTAATCACCTTAAAAATTGTATTAATAGTGATGGATTTTTTTTACTATTTCATTTTTTACTTTTTGACTAATTCTTTCCTTCCTATATTCCATTCAAAACACAACCTGAACAATGGCCCCCGTGTACTCCTACGGTTTTTTTTTTTTTTTTTTGATGGGGGGTACTTTAGTTGGGGGTGGGTTACCAAAAACAACTTTTTTTTTTTGTTCAACAAAAATTTGTTTACATCTAATTTTATTACTTGAATATAAGTCGGAATGAAATCGGGGGGGGGGGGAATTCAACCGGTTAATCTCCTCTCTGGATGCAGTCCTATCCGTATCTACTAACCTCTTTGGGTATCAATGGTCATCAATTTTTAATCCAAAGATGATATTATAAATTCGAAAAGTTATTTTTCCGGTCAGTTTAGTTTTGAAGACGAAGCAAAAAGAGAAAAAAAATTTAATCCAAAGATGATTTTATAAATTCGAAAAATAATTTTTCCTATCAATTTTGTTTGAAGATGAGCAAAAGAAAAAAAAATTCTGCAACAAAAGCTGAGACTCCAAACCAAATGCAGCATAAATGAATTCAATGTATGCTGAAGAGGATTAAGAATACAATTTTGACGGTTGGAGTTGTAAATAAGGATCAGCGAAAGGGATTGCTTCATGCAATTCTAAACAAAACAAAGTTCAAAGCATCTAGGCTAGGTAAGAAAACGTGTGATAGCATGTAAAATTAAGATTTTTTAAGAGTTTGAATACCAAAAGAAAGGATTTAGGGTTTATAAGCTGCATCCATATGGTCTCAAGAGAAGAATGTATTAATGGATGAGGCGCGTTTTCTCTTCAGTTTCAGTTCTTCAGATTCTTCAGTTTCGCTTTTTCTGCAGAGGTGGGGGAGTCTAAATGTTGTAATTTAAAAGTCTGGCATAAAACATAAAAGAGGTTTTTATTTAACGCGAGGCTTAGCAACATTGTATTTATATTTTGCAAATGCCAAAGACCGAATAAAAACAATATTAAAATATTTATATTAAAACAATATTTATATTAAAACAATTTTATATTAAAACAATACAAAAAAAAGACAAATTATTTTTTCCTGAATTCGGGAGCATCGACACTTCTAAAAGTCTTACAAGGGTCAATTTTAGTGAAATTAGAAAATGTTACAACAAGTTTTGTTGTTAGATGATTATAAGTAGGAACTGTTGTTGGTAGAAGGAATATTCCCTCCCCTTACTGGAGACTCCTTCGTAGAAAGTTCGTCTCACGTAAATACCCCTCCTCCTGTAAAATTCCTTCCGGACAATTCTGTCCCTGCTAAAAATTCCCCCGAGTAAAATTTCTTGCAGACGATTCCGCTTGAAAAGTTCTCCTTAGGGTACTTTCATTTGAAAAATACTTTAATTTCTTGTGGTTTTTCAGTCACTCTGGAACCCTTTCCCTTCTGTGGAAAATTTTCCCTGGAAATTCCCCCTCCCCCAAGTGGGAAGTTGTTTCCGTGGAAGATTCCCCCATTGAGAATTTCTCCTGCAAAAACTCTCCCATGGAGAGTTAATTCCGTGGGAAATCCCCCCACCATTAAAAATTCCCAGACAGTTCCAAACCCGCTGAAACAAGACAAATAAAGAGAATTTAGCATAGAAATTCTGTCAAATTCTCGCAATGCAAAATTTTCCCTGTAAAGTTCACCCCCGGAAACTTCCCTCCCCATGGAAAATTCTCCCCGGGGAAACTCACCCCTAGCAGAAAATCCCCGCTCCAAAAAATGTCTGTATACTTCCCAATAACAAATACTGTATGTTAACAATATGGATATTTCATAACTTACAGACCTTTTCCCAGGGGCTATGAGGGGTCGTGTTATCCCAAAGGCATATTTATTGGATCTTTCAACTATACTGAACAAAATGGCTATCTAAAAAAATTTATCAGGCGATTTGGGAAAAAGTGGCATGCGAGGGGGCTAGGTGCCCTCCAATATTTTTAACGACTTAAAAGGGGCTCTAGAACTTTGAAATTCCGTTCGAATGCGCCCTTTCCCGATCTTCTAGGACAATTGGTTCAATACGATCACCCCTGGAAAAAAAAACATCTATCCGGATCATTCTTCTGGCAGAAAATGCAAAACTCCACATTTTTTCTGATGGGAGCTTAAAACCTGTACAGTTACTTTTACACACTTATATATACGCTGAATATGAATAGGTTCTGGATAGGTTCTTTTATACGCTGAATATGATGGTGCAATTTCTTTGAGATCTTTGAATTTTTGGGGTTGTTTCCCCCCCTTTGTCGAAAATCCGACAATGTTAATGAGGCTCTTAGCTTTTGATGACTAACACTAAACTTAGTGAATGTTGTATATTTGGAATCAATATGAAAAGCCTATTCTTTTTATGTATCTATTGTTATCAAAATTCTGTTTTAGCGTTTCGGTTACTATCGAGCCAAGTCGCTCCTTAGTTACAGTTTGTTACGATGAACTGTTAGATTACCAGCTCACTTCTCGTGTTAACATATCTTGAATTCTATTATATAGATAGATATACTGACTTTTAGCATTCAAAATATGGAGGGGGGAGAGGATACTATATTGACTTACGCGAAACAGCCCCAGTTCTTGTTGAAAATGCCATTTTATTGATTCCTCATTATTTAGTGCGTACCAGGAAAAATTTTCAGGAAAACATGAAAAAAACTTTTCATGAAAAGAAAAATTCATCTTAGTACCTTATTTTGCTGTTAATTAATCAACTGAGTCCAATAAACGAGTTTACTTCAGGGTCTCATGTCTCTTAGATGTTGCTTCTATTGTTGTTTTCCGTCCCGTAAACAGTGACGGTTACGGTCCTCCAAGGTAGCATCACACTTCCAGATCATTTCCTCGCATATAGCAGGAAAATAGTAGACAACATGGTAAAATCCCCTGTTGCTGCCTCAATAAAAACAAAGACTATGATTCTTCCACATCCCTTTAAGCGATTAAATAAAAAAACAAGTTTTTTTTAACTGAAAGTAAGGAGCGACATTAAAACTTAAAACGAACAGAAATTATTCCGTATATGAAAGGGACTGTCCCCTCCTCAACGCCTCGCTCTTTACGCTAAAGTTTTTTATTGTTTAAAAAAAATAGAGTTGTGAGAAAGTCAAACTTTAGCGTAAAGAGCAAGGCGTTGAGGAAGGGACAGCCCCTATCATATACGGAATAATTTCTGTTCGTTTTAAGTTTTAATGTCGCTCCTTACTTTCAGTTAAAAAAACTTGTTTTTTTTAATTTAATTTTTGAACGTTTTTGAATAAATGCAGGTTTTGATCTTGGCTCACAGTACATGAATAATTAAAACAAAATTTTCATAATAATTTTCTTTTATTTGGTTAAATGGCTTTTTAGAAACTTGTTTCATTTTATTTATGAACGTTTTTATTAGTAATAAATATACGTAACTTACGAATTAACTTACGTAACGAACTTCTATATTCATATATTTTTTATACATATATTAAGGGGTTCGCCCCCTAGTCAATAGGCCTACCTTGCTCTTTAAGCGAAAGTTCAAATTTTTTTCCAATTCTTTAAAAATGACCGCTTAATCACAAAGGCCGTTAATTAGAATAAATAGCTCTTATGAAAGTACTAAAAAATCTTTGGCTTAAAGAGTGAGGTATTGACTAGCGGGGTGAACCCAATCATATATGTAATATTTTCTGTTCGTTTAAAGTTTTGATGTTGCTGCTGTTGCAGTTGAAAAATTTGTTTTTTTATATTTAATTTCTGATCTTTTTTTAAATAATGCTGGGAAGTCCGGCGTCCCCTTCATAGCAATGTCCCTTCCCCCATGAAAACTTCCTTCATTGAAAGATCCTCCTACATAACCCCCGACCCCAGGCACGTACGCAGGAATTTGTTTCGGGGGGGCCCAATTTGTTTCGGGGGGGGGGGGGCAAATCCTTCAAACCCATTATTCTGTGAGAAAAATCAGAAAATTATGGGAAAAATCGTGAGATTTTTTTTTTTGGGGGGGGGGCGGGCCCGGAGGCCCCCCCCCCTGCGTACGTCCCTGCCCGACCCCCTCCCCCACTACCAGGAAAAATCTCCCCTGAAAACGGCTATACTGTATACTGCCCAATAACCAATACTATATGTTAACATTGGGTAAAGTTCATAACTTTCAGCCCTCCTCCCGGGAACTTCGGGGGATTAAGTCATCCTAAAAGACATAGTTATAATATTTTCGAACATGCTGAACAAAATGGTTATCTCAAAATTTTGATCAGGTGACTTTGGGAAAACAATGAACGTGGGAGGGGGCCTAGTTGCCCTCCATTTTTTTGGTCACTTAAAAAGGACACTAGAACTTTTAATTTCCATTCCAATGAGCCCCTCCACGATATTCTAGGACCACTGGGTCGATACGATCACCCCTGGGAAAAAAAATAAAATAAACACGCACCCGTGATCTTTCTTCTGGCAAAAAATGCAAAATTCCACATTTTTGTAGATAGGAGCTTGAAACCTCTACAGTAGAGTTCTCTGACATGCGGAATATGATGGTGTGATTTTCATTCAGGTTCTATAACTTTTAGGGGGTCTTCCCCCTTTTTTCGAAAATCAGCCAAATTTTATCAGGCGCTTAACTTTTGATGGGTAGGATTAAACTTGATGAAATTTATATATTTGAAATCAGCATTAAAATCCGATTCTTTTGATGTATCTATTTGTATCAAAATATCGTTTTCTAGAGTTTCGGTTACCATTGAACCGGGTCCCAATAACCAATACTATATGTTAACATTGGGTAAAGTTCATAACTTTCAGCCCTCCTCCTGGGGGCTTCGAGGGATTAAGTCATCCTAAAAGACACAGTTATAATATTTTCGACCATGCTGAACAAAAATGGCTATCTCAAAATTTTGATCAGATGACTTTGGGAAAAAGTTGAGCGTGGGAGGGGGCCTAGTTGCCCTCCATTTTTCGTTAAAGTTTGCGATTAAAAAAAATTGCAATTAAAACAAAATTTTATTGTTTAAAAAAATTGAGTCGTGAGAAAGTCAAACTTTAGCGTAAAGAGCAAGGCGTTGAGGAGGGGACAGCCCCTTTCATATACGGAATAATTTCTGTTCGTTTTGAGTTTTAACGTCGTTCCTTACTTTCAAATAAAAAAAAAACTTGTTTTTTTTATTTCATTTGTGAACGTTTTTGAATTAAAGCAGGTTTTGATTTTGGCTCACCGTGTATGAATAATTAAAACGAAATTTGCATATTAATTTCACTTTTATTTGGTTAAATGGCTTTCTCGAAACTTGTTGAATTTTATTTACGAACGTTTTTATTAGTAATAAATATACGTAACTTACGAATTAACTTACGTAACGAACTTCTATATTCATATATTTTTAATATGTATATTAGGGGGTTAGCCTCCTAGTCAATACCTTGCTCTTTAAGCTAAAGTTCGAATTTTGTTCCAATTCTTTAAAAATACCCCTTAATCACAAAGGCCGTTAATTAGAATAAATAGCTCTTATGAAAGTACTAAAAAATCTTTGGCTTAAAGAGCGAGTTATTGACTAGAAGGTGAACCCAATCATATAGCTAATATTTTTTTGTTTGTTTTAATTTTTGATGTTGCTCCTTACTTTCAGCTGAAAAACTTGTTTTTTATATTTAATTTCTGATTTTTTTTTAAATAATGATGGGAAATCCGGCGCCCCCTTCATAGCAATGTCCCTTCCCCCATGAAAACTTACTTCATGAAAAGATCCTCCCATATAACCCCCGACCCACCCCCCCCCCCCCCACTACCAGAATAAATTCCCCCTGAAAACGTCTGTATACTTCCCAATAACCAATACTATATGTTAACATTGGGTAAAGTTCATAACTTTCAGCCCTACCCCTGGGGGCTTTGAGGGATTAAGTCATCCTAAAAGACATAGTTATAATATTTTTGACCATGCTGAACAAAATGGCTATCTCAAAATTTTGATCGGGTGACTTTGGGAAAAAATGAGCGTGGGAGGGGGCCGTGTTGCCCTCCATTTTTTTTGGTCACTTAAAATAGAACTTTTAATTTCCGTTCCAATGAGCCCTCCCACGATATTCTAGGACCACTGGGTCGATACGATCACCCCTGGGAAAAAAACAAAAAAACAAATAAACACGCATCCGTGATCTTTCTTCTGGCAAAAAATGAAAAATTCCACATTTTTGTAGATAGGAGCTTGAAACCTCTACAGTAGGGTTCTCTGATACGCTGAATATGATGGTGTGATTTTCATTAAGGTTCTATAACTTTTAGAGGGTCTTTCCCCCTTTTTTCGAAAATCAGCCAAATTTTCTCCGGCGTGTGACTTTTGATGGGTAAGATTAAACTTGATGAAACTTATATATTTGAAATCAGAATTACAGTTCGTTACCACGAACTGTTTGATACAGATAAGGGAGTTGCTGAAAGTTCCCCACGGACGTCTTTATGTCATCTTTCAAAACGAAGCCGCCTA
Organism: Artemia sinica; assembly: GCA_027921565.1. Taxonomy (NCBI): domain Eukaryota; kingdom Metazoa; phylum Arthropoda; class Branchiopoda; order Anostraca; family Artemiidae; genus Artemia; species Artemia sinica. Next base: position 9,350,253 of record CM051258.1, on the reverse strand, counting down.
GAGAGATGATGAACACTTATCTTTCTATACGCAGTGCATAAAACAGATTAACAAACATAGCTGCTGACTTTATGCTGAGGCACACGTAAACTAATTGGTTTGTCCACGCACATCCTTTCTGCCTCGTCCGATGGAAAAAACACCTTCGATAGAGGAAGAGATAATAAATATTACCTTTTTTGGCGTTGTAGCTCTATACAGGTATAACGCTCTGAGGGGATTGTTCTATTCAAGCCGTGTGTTGATTTCTTCAAGTCAATGCTCATAATAAGCATAACATTTTATGATTAAACTAAGTAAAGACTAGTGACATATTGGGTACAGAAGAGGCACCCACGGCCGTGAAATGCACGCAAAAATACAAAAAAGATATGCACAAGTACAATTCAAGCACTAGTATTTTAAAAATATACATTAAAATAATATTACAAAAAAAAAAATCCACGAAATCTGGACCATTTTTTTAATGGACCTAAGGGGCCCAGGAGTTCAGCCAAGCATGTTTAACAGTTATCGTCATCGTGTCAGATATTCATGTTTGATGTAGGCTCTCTGTCGGAAGGCCAACATTTTGTTCATAGACATCCATTGGGTTTTATTTAATTACAGTTGAAATTAGTAACAAGGGCTATGGATTTATCTTTATGAGGTTTAAGTCTGACAGCTTATGATATTTGCTCCTAGAAGCAATGGCTGTATCAATTTTTAAGTCTTGTTGTATGTTTAATTAATATGTAACTTCACATCCGCAAACTGACCGTTCGGAGCAACTCAAAGTTGCTGCTAAATATCGCTGCTCTGTTGCTACATCTTTAATTTTGTCTACTTTCTGCTTCTTACAACAATTTCAATTGTAAGATGACACTTTACTAATATAATAAAGATTGGCAACACAAATTTTATTATCGAAACTTTCTAGAAATCAAAAAGGGGTATCAGGTAAACTCTGCATTTTCAGGCCATATAGAAATGTATTTAGAGTATTTCTAACCTTTAATTGTGCAATTAAGGAGGTAAGTAATTAATCAAACTAGAGTGTAGTTTCATGATTTTTGCAAACAAAAAAAAAAAATAATTACTTAGCTTAACATATCAAAACTGAAACACTAGGGTAAATATGTACTTTTTGAAGAAACTTTGTTTATACTCTTAAGAACGTAGTTGAGCTAGGTAAATGAAACTTTGTGATATTTCTAACGTTGGCTATTTGAACTCATTCCAGAAAATTTCACTACAGTGTCAAAGAAAATAACTGTTTACCCTAAGAAGAAAAATGGTTTTTGAGGCATTATTCGAGACTGCAAAAATTCTGAAATAGCATTCCTCACGAAATCTTCGTCATGACGCTGCAGTGTTGACTTACTGCCAGATAAGCATAAATGGCTTCATGAACGGGCAAAATGTATATGCTGATTCACACGACGATCATACATTATTTATAGCTTAACGTCACCAATTATATTTGATTTATTACAACTGCACAGTACATTTGAACTCACTTCTTGAAGGATATGCATGGCCATGTTTTTCCTTATAGTAATCAAATTTTATGCATAGAGGTAATTTTAATGTCAAATGTTTGAGAGCTGCCACTGAAAATTAAGGACGAATTATTGAAGTAACCGCTACGACTATTATGTATGACCACATTCAGGTACGTACACAGGAACTTTTGGGGTGGGGGGGATGGGGTATTAAAGTATTGTATTTAAGAATTTGAATTAGGAGTCTCCAGAATTTGGGGAAATTTTAATTTTGTTGGGGACGAGGGCATGGGTCCCAAGCTCCCTCCTGCACACATTCTTGACCACAGTAGCTGGAGAAATTATTCATACTTAAGATGACAATAATTTGTAGAAAGGAATTTTTATGTTTTTATGGGAAATTAAATGTCCTAAAATTGTATATATCGCATGCAGATGATACGCAATATGGTTTTGGGATAGTTTTACAGACATTGAAAGTAAATAATCAGTGCATTTCCACAGTAGGTAGCGGGGGCTGAAAAAAGTATAAAAACACATAATTTTTCTTTATTAGTAAAGTAAATCCTACAAGAGAGTTCCAGTTATACCACGCGCCCAGATTCTCATGAAAATAGTCTCTGCGGACTTAACTCCCAAAACTGGAAATAGTACCGTTTTGCAGCTGAGGATGTTGAAAATGTACAGTTGTACAGAAATCTTTTGTACAGTTGAGGATCTTCTCGCATAGTTTAGCATATGTTTATTTTTAACAAATTTGATACAGCGTGCTGCAATGTGTGCTACGATACCAATCTCCATCTCGATGTACTGAATAGTTAAGTTTCTAGGCAGAGGTATACACCGCAGTGATTGTGAGCCGCTATGAGACATTAACTTTTCTGCCAAAACTTTTCTATCCCATAAATATCAGATTGTCTAAAACTGAGGCTTGAAAAACAGCCAATAATTTTTTTCTGAAATATTTGAGACAAGTCCCTGGAGCAAGGGGACTGCTATGCATAGAAAAAGAAACTTGAAAAAAGATTATGCGTCGCGGAAAGGGGTAAAAAAAAAATCCTATCGGTCAGGACTATTTTTTTCAGCCAAAGGGCAAAAAGAAAATTTGGGCTTCAAATAGTTTTGGTCATGCCAGATCTAAAGTCTGAAAGAATCGAGACGGATGAAGACAGGGCCATGCATTATGAGCCTCCGTTAGGCTTGAAAATACGTTCAGAAGTTCCTGGGTCACGTAGGGTCCTAACTAAAAGAAATTGAAACTAAATTTAGCTGATTTAATTCTTGACGCCCGAAATTTGGCTCAGAATTTGTTTTATCTCATAAAGGCTTGAAAAATACTTGACATGTAGACATGACGAGGTAGATCTCAATGAGGTTAAACGTTTCTAAGTCTGGTTGCATCGATATGTGACACCTGAAACTGGGAAAAGAAAGTACCTCCGATTAACTTAAACTTGCAAACCACATAGACTGAACTAAAGGAGGCTCCTTTGGTTGAAGACCAAAGGAGAATTATTCCGTATATGAAAGGGACTGTCCCCTCCTCAACGCCTAGCTCTTTAAGCTAAAGTTTGACTCTGTCTCACATTTTTTTTTTAACAACAAAAAACTTTAGCAGCGAGGCGTTGAGGAGGGGACAGTCCCTTTCATATACGGAATAATTTCTGTTCGTTTTAAGTTTTAATGTCGCTCCTTAATTTCAGTTGAAAAAACCTGTTTTTGTTAATTTCATTTCTGAACGTTTTTAAATTAATGCAGGTTTTGATTTTGGCTCACCGTACATGAATAATTAAAACGAAAGTTGCATATTAATTTTACTTTTTTTTTGGCTAAATGGCTTTCTCGAAAGTTGTTTGATTTTATTTACGAACGTTTTTATTAGTAATAAATATACGTAACTTACGAATTAACTTACGTAACGATCTTCTATGTTCGTATATTTTTATTACGTATATTAGGGGGGTTCAATATCGCAGGAGGGCTCATTCAAACGGAAATCTAAAGTTCTAATGCCCTTTTTGAGTGACCAAAAAAATGGAGGGCAACTAGGCCTCCTCCGACGCTTATTTTTTCGCAAAGTCACCCGATCAAAATTTGGAGATAGCCATTTTGTTCAGCATGGTCGAAAAATATAATAACCATGTCTTTGAGGATGACTTAATCCCCCACAGTCCCCGATCACCCTGGAAAAAAACAAAAAACAAAAAAAAACAAATAAACACGCAAACAGGATCTTTCTTCTTGCAAAAAACAACAACAAATTCCACATTTTGCAGATAGGAGCTTGAAACCTCTACAGTAGGGTTCTCTGATACGCTGAATCTGATGATGTAATTTTCATTAAGTTTCTATGACTTTTAGGGAGTGTTTCTTCCTTTTTTCGAAAATAGGGCAAATGTTCCCAGGTGCGTAACTTTTGATGGGTAAGACTACACTTGATGAAACTTTATATTTGATATCAGCATAAAAATTTGATTCTTTTGATGTATCTTTTGGTATCAAAATTCCTTTTTTTAGAGTTTCGGTTACTATTAAGCCGGGTCGCTCCTTACTTATAGATCGTTAACACGAACTGTTTTATATAATACAACATGATCATTCCCTATCTCAAGCATTATACAAAGCCAGACCGAGATGCGAGTACTCCGGAGAAGATTTAAACAAGTACGTATAAACATAAGCGACATTCGATTTTTTCCTGGGTAGACAAGTCAGATTTCTCTTCAACACAAAACTTGGCTTCACCTTTGTAACACTAAATTTTAAAGAATCTAATTTTAAATTAATTTATTCCAATACATATATAAAAATCGGTAATCAGTAGTGCAATGTCATTATTAGATGTTTTTAGGAATTACAAGTAGGTTTCAAAGTCTCGAGTTGGTTGCAAAGGCATTTTGAGAAAGTTTCTGCCAAAATACGCGTTCCAGGATAATATACACTGGACTGCTGATGACAGATTAAATAGGAGGAGCTATTTGTACGCGGTGAGGATGTAGTAGCCAAAATCACTAAGTCATGATCTTACTGTTATATTATTTATATACCGTGTCAGTTATATACCATCTTGCAGTCATTTACTTCCAACTGTTTTCAAAAGCCTTCCAACTTTTACTATACAGTAATTGAATGATTACCTAAAAACACTATTCTTTTGACTTTTTGTGCAGAAAGAAGTAAAAAAATATTTACATAAGAGAAGGATCTCAGGATTATACCACAAATTCTACAAAAAGGGATCCTATTATTAAATAATTTCCTACCTCGTTCTTTTTAAGATACCAACAAAAACTGTTCGGAACATAATACGTTTTTTGTTCACCTCTTGTCGCTGTCATCCTGTTATTTAACACTCTATAACTGTCATTTTTTTCTGCATGCTTTCCAGCTGGCAGGGCAGGTTTGTTTGGTGTACGCAAGAAATTGCACTTCTACCCAAAGAGTATAATTAAATTAGAAGGGTGGGAACTAACACTAGTGTCCATGAAAAATATTTATCCAAATTTTGAGTAAGTTTTTCTGCGAAAATTAGCTTTGCCTTACTAAAATCTACATACAATTAAAACGTTACATTTTACTGTTTTTACTGAAAAAGAAAGAACAAAAGTTTGGCTGCCCAAGAAGGATGGTACTTTGATGTTTTATGTGAACAAACAATTTAATTTTTAGTATACCATATTTCTAGTTTATCTAGAAAACAATTTAATCTCAGTAGTTTCACCAGAAAAATAAATTCGTCAAAACAGGTACATATGTAGGAGAAAGGCTTCGAGACAGTGTCCATTCCTGAATTCTACATATTTTCTATATTTCCCCATAAATTGCTACATTTTCAGTTTATATCGCCTGATTTAGCTATTTTCCAAATTCGTCACTACCCCTCTCCCCTCGAAAACAATCAATGCATTTTAGCTTTCTGATAAGGTTAAAAACCCTTTTTTAATTGGGAAAATCAAACTAGTGACAGAATAACATTAAATGGGTCTACATGTGTCTTTTAAATATACCATATTAAAAGTAAAAAGCAAACAAGAAAACACATAGTTGTAATAAATTCCGTAATCAGTAAACATTAAAGCCGCTGTTTTAGGATATTCGCCCAACCTAAAAAAAATAGTTGTCCATCATTTAATGGAAACGACAAGCTGGTTTTTTCCCAACAGTGATGAAAATGAAGGAATTTCGAAGAATCTACAATTGCAAAACAAAGCTGCTTACTTTTATTTTCAAAGAATGGTGATGAAGATATGAAAAAAATTAAAATTTCAGATTCAATTTGCTGATAATTACTGCCTACTGTGCCCTCTACTGTATTTTATTAAAAATAAAACTTCAAAAATTACAAAACGATTATAACCCTTAGATTATTTATTTGAAATTTTATGCCCCTAAAATTTCTGCACCCGGGGCAATTGCCCCTCAGTCCCACTTGAAACCACTTCTTTCAGGAGATAAATTCAGTCTGAAGTTGTCTTTGGGGATGAAGCATGATTCCTAACAACCTCATGACCCCCAGAGGCCAAAAGAGCATCTTCAGAATCTTTCCTTGGGTAATCTGGAAGGCATCTATAAAGCCAACAGGGCTTAGGTTGGATAGTCTCAACTAATTAATGTTTAAATACTTTAATCAACATAAACAGAAAAGAAACAGAAGATATTACACCCAAATAAAACGTGATAGATCCTAACAAAATGCTACACTGCAAAAAAGTTACGAAACCCAACCCTTTAAACCTTCAGGTAAAAACTCAAATTTTTGGAACTGGTTGCACCATTTAGATTATGAAGAGATTTAGAAACACGTAATATTTAAGGTCTAGGGTAAAACTTAAGATTTATTATAATTCATTTATCTGTTAATCAAACTCCATAAATTCTATTGAGAACATCTTGATTATTTGTAATATATTATTGCATCTTCAACGTTACAATTTGTGCGTGAAAGTGTTTTGGTGGGCCTATCCTGTTACGTATTTTCAGTATGTCTCTTACTGGATCATAAAATTTTAATTAAATATATTGATTGTCAAGCAAGATAAAGTGTTGTTTTCCCAACATGGTCAGTAGCTATGTTTTTCTTTGTCAAACACTTAAAGATAAACAGAGATAACTTATTAACCAGCTTCTTATTTTGATGGTTAAACAATTATTACAATAACAGTGTTGTCGTTTCTATTGATTTGTTTTTGTCCAGCTTTATTAGACATATGAATTTAGCTACCTCTTACACAGGAAAAGAGCTGGGGGCGTTTTGAAATTGTAATTAACGACCTAGCCTCAAACAAATTACAGAGTATAGGCTGTTATAAGAAGTCACATAATTTCACCAATTCCGGGGGGGGGCATAGTTGGAGCCAATTTTCCCAAGTCAAGTGAAAATGGCAGTGAAAATGAAAAATGAGCCATATAGTACCATAAAGGCAAAGGTATACATAATAAAGAAAACTGATACATTTCTGTGGATGCTTGAATTATGAAGGCTTATCTGAGTTCTCACGAGATTTTTGAAGAAACTAAATTTCAGCTTGGGGGGGGGCAAACTGGGTTCTGAGGCGGCAGTTGCCCCTTCCCTGCCTCATAGCAAATAACGCCCCTGGTTATAAGTGGAATCTCATTTTCCATAATATTAGCGAAACACCAGGCATAGTAGAGACATTTGCAAGAGTAAATCTTTAATTTATGGTAATTTTTTATAAATAAACAGACCGTCATAGAAGGGGAAACCTTAAAAAATAAACTGAGTAACAGAGGATTCTAAAATGGTAGTTTTGGACTTTTATAGAAAAATTTACAAACCTTTTGGAAAAAACTTCTATAATATTTAAGCCCCCTGGACTTCTGTTCTGGAAATAGAAAAACAAACGATTTTTTCTTAGTTTTGTATCACGTTACGCATTAAACCGTCTGATTTTTAACATCATTGGCAATAAACTTGACATATGTGGATTTGTCCTGATTTGATTTGACAGGGAAAAAAAGAGCTTAAACGGCAGTCTTATCTGAGTTCTGAATGAACACAAAGTGTGATGAATTTATCGTAATCCACACCAGAACGGTCAGTACCACACTAGATACCACATCGAACCCAATATGCCACACTGTAGCTACAGTGAGGTTCAATGGTTAAAGATTAATATATAGGCTACATTAGTTCTGCAAAACAATAAAAAATAGTCAAAATAAGTTACTTTTTAATGCAACAATCTAATAATATATAAATTTATATATTTAATATAGAAGTACATATTTTTAATAAATTATGTATAAATAAATTTTGAATATATTAATTTTGAATAATAAAATCTTTGAATATTGTTTTCAAACACCACTCCTATCTTTCAAACCTGCTTTAACTTTGTTTCAAACCTCCCCTTCATCTCTGAACCTCGAACTTCCTTTTTCACATTTCCTTAGGTCCTCTTAATCTGCATTATCTTTTGTCGTCTCATTTCTCATTTTGGCAAAATTAAGTACAAAATGAAGAATATTTAAAATTCCAGTATTTTATTCTCTCTGCATTTAGGAAATTGTAAAATATAGAAGCAGTCATTGGTAGCAGTAAAGGCTGTTTTTTTTTGGTAATCTCCGACTAGGAGCTCGTTTATTTTTATATATATTGTAAAATCTGACTAGATCAGGTTAATATACAACAGTAAATATGCAATATACTGAAGTTTCATTTTAGAGATGGCCTTCACGAGCATACACATAGTCTTCACAACTGCATGTATTGCATGTCTTCTGAAGTAAAGAACCAAAATAAAACAATAACAACGCAACAATAAGTATAAAAAATACGCAAACTGAATGGAGAAAACAATTAATGTCAATCGATAAACATTATTATAAAACTACGTAGTAAAACAATACAAAAAAATATTTCGTATTAAGATAGACGTATATTCAATGATTTAAAGCTACGTTGGCCCTGGCTACTAAAAGGAACAAAATAAAAGAGCCATTCACACGTATTCAACATTGTTTCCAAGAATCGCCTCCTCCCCTCCCCTAAAAAACCTTACTCTGTGTGGCCATACCTATTTTCTTGTTATTTGTTTTTTTTTAATACCCCATTATCTTTTGATCCCTTTATTTTGAAATGAGCTACCCATTTGACCCCAGTATTATAAAAAAAAATATTTATTACCTTAAATCCTGTGCTTTGGTGCAAAGGGTCATAAACGGAAGCACGTTTATGCCAATTTGTAAACACATGTGGCATGAGTAAGGACCACCCATCACCACTACTCTCACTAAATGTTTTTTTCCACGTTCTACCAAGCCTACCTCCCTGGCAAATACGACTAAATTTCTTCACTATTAAATTTATTTTAAAATAAATGCTTCTTTCATCGCCAATAAACTCCAAGGGACTTCACACTACCCTTTCTGAATCTCGCGGTCTTTTAAAACAACCCTTAGTAACTAATTTCTAAATCAGTTATAAAGTGGAATATAACAAACAATTTGTCAATCTGAGTGACTCAACTTTTTTCAGTTGAAAGAGAGACTGAACTGATTTCTGATCACCTTTTGGTTATTGCTTTTCAGCAAAAAAATGAGACCTGTCTTGTCTCTCCTTGAGCAAGATCGCTCAGCTCTTAGTTTTTGGTTGACTTAAAACAAGAAACAAAGCAAAACAGTGAACGGAGAACTAAGATCCTATTGGATATAACAAGATAAATTGACTATCAAAAACTTGCCAAGTAATTTTTTTTGTCGGTATTTATTTTGGTTTATCGTGAATTAATCAGTGTTTAATGCTATGTCGTTTACAAGACAGATTGTCATAGACTGTCCTTGTCGGCCCACCGTTTGGGGCCAAACAAAAATCAGGTCGTCCCAGAAAGGGATTTTAAGATGTCGTAAGGGAAAATATAAGGGAAATAGAAACTTCTTAGGAGGATGTAAAGAGGGAGGCATTGAATAGAATGGGATGGAGGAGGAGTCTACGTAGCTGTGATGGCCTCAGGTGGCTTTGTGCTGCAGTGAGTTGTTAGTTGTGTAGGAGTAATCACCGTTTATCTCCTGTCAGGACTGATTTAATTTAGCCTTTTTGTCTCGTTGCTTCTTTAGCCTTTTTTAGTTATTGTCTGCCTTCTATCCTTGTATTTTGTGACTGAAGAGCCTTTAGTGAAGGCAGTAGATTGAGTTTTTCATTATTGCAATTAATCTTCGAACACACTGTGTGTTCAACATCCCCTGCGAATTTCCATTTGTATTTGTGACTTTAGAAGAGCGTTTTAGGGGAGGGGACAGAAGGAATCCCCGTTGCATCAGCTGCAGTAATACAAAGGGGATTTTTTACAAGATAAATTTTAAAGGAAAGGATAAAAAACTAAAAGAAAAGTTTTGGTGTTTTTGGTTACTACTGACAAACACCTGATTGTTCATGAACAGTTTTTTGTCTGGTCTTCAAGATAAGAGAGAGTAGTTTAATGTCAAAAGCTCTAAATTTCAAACGCAAGGTATACCGTTTTCCGGAATAAGATTGAATGTTCTTATTACCTAAAGAGCCAAATCTGGTATAGCAGAACCAATCAATTGAACGTTTGCGACTTAGTATGGTATGTCATGTAAGGTAAAAAATAAATATACTTCGTTGGGTATCTAAGGGTCAAAAGTCACTCCTCAATACAAATCTACCTTAAAGCACAATCGTCATCAAAACAAAACTGTTTCTGTTCCCTGGCCAATTTTACATCTCTTTGTACCTGAATACCACGATTTTGGTTGTTTCAAAAATTTGAAAGTTTAAGCCAGCATCACATATTGACGATTTGCTAATTCACAAAGACGAATTAAAATTCAAATGAATTTAAAATTCAAAATTCAAATGAATTTACTGAAAAAAGTGTGCGTTGTCACTTCAATGTGCTTATGTTGATATCTATTCTTTAAAATCTTTATTAACTTTTGATTTCTTAAAGTTATACAAGTGAAAACATCTAAAAGAATTTTTTTCAGTAAAGTACAAATTATATTCTGGGTTTTAGAAGGCATAGGGCTTAGAACCCTACTCAAATTAATTTCCACTCGTTTGAGTTTGACTTGATACTTGATAATGATTGATACTGAGTGCAAAATTTTTTTTTGACATAGTGTTTTTTTTTATACTTTATTTAAAATTTTGATACTCAGTATCAAATTTTTTTTGATACTGAGTGCAAAGTTTTATGTTGACATAGTGTTTTTCAGGGAGAAAGACTGAGCTTCATCTGAAGTTAAACAGCCAACCCTTCCATAAAAACCTTAAATACCCCCTGGGCATAACTTACGAACCTTGTCCCTAATCTCTGGGGTTTGTTTCAACCCCAATAGCCTTTTTCTATGATATTTAGACTATTTTGAATAGAATGGCTCAAAATTTCTATTAGACGCATTTCGGAACAATACAACGTGTTTGTAGGGGGGGAGAGGGTAGCTG